>JAJOOS010008469.1:0-20247 GCA_029582725.1 Solanum chiquidenum
TGGACATAAAAAATAATGCAAAATTATAAATAGTAATGTGTCCACGTGGACACATATATACCTTTAAAATACACTATTAAATAGTTCAGGGGGTAAAAAATACACTATTAAATAGTCTAGGGAGGTAATAGGTTCTCATGAAAGTTTAGTATCGCAACAACAAATTCGACCAAAGTTGGAGTATTTTTCAGACCCTTATCCCTAAAAGTTATTATAGTTTAACTTTTAAAAAACTACTACTCCCTCTGCCCCCAATTTATGTGGCAAATTTCATTTTTTGAGAGTCAAACAGTTTAAGCTTGACTGACAATTAGCGCATGAAAACTTCAATTTTTTTGAAATGAAATTTATATATTTGTAAACTACGTAAAAAGTACTATAAGTCATAATAATTGATAATTCAAAATGTTTAAAAGATCTATGAAAAACTTACAATAAAAATAGACTTATTTGAATCTCGAAATCCAAAAAGTGCCCCATAAAATGAAACAGAGGGAGAGGGAGAGGGAGCGGGGCGGAGCCAGCAGTATGTGAGGGGGCCTTCGACAGATAATCTTACTACTTATACATGGTTAAAATTATTTTTATGTATATACAGTAGATGTCAAACCCCTTCGATTAGTTTGTTGAACTCCCTTATTAAAAATGCTAGTATTTTTTGTAAAGTTAAAAGCCAAACCGGCTCTTAAACTTATAGATGACATGCGCGTGTATTCATGGAAACACAGATTGAAATGGAAGAAGAAGTGGCTCAAGGAAGCACAGCACATATATACAGAGGAAGATGGAGAGGATATGAAGTTGCAGTCAAATGCGTATTGCCTGACTTCTTCCTCTTGAATGAAAATGGTGTCAGCTTCTTTGCCCAAGAGGTTGAGACGTTATCGAGGCAACGTCACCGTTTTGTGTTGCAGCTCATGGGGGCATGCCTTGATCCTCCGCAGCACGGATGGATAGTGACAGAGTTATTAGCAATGACACTAAAAGATTGGCTACATGGTCCTGGTAAAAGAAGAATAGAAAGAACTATTCCTCTTCCAATTTTTGAAGAAAGAGTTGGAAAAGCAATGGAAATTGCTCAAGGCATGCAATATCTTCATGAACACAAGCCTATGGTGATTCATCGCGATCTCAAACCGAGTAACATTTTCTTGGATGATTCTATGCATGTTAGAATTGCAGATTTTGGACATGCTAGGTTCTTGAATCATGAAGAAAAGGCTTTAACAGGAGAAACAGGTCAGCCTAATTCTCTCTTAATTAAGTAATAACTAGTTGTGTGCTATATTTATTGATTAAACATCAAAGTTTTGAGATTTCAGGCACATATGTATACATGGCACCAGAAGTAATTCGATCAGAACCTTATGATCAAAAGTCGGATGTCTATAGTTTTGCCATTATTCTCAATGAGCTTCTAACCGGAGAATATCCTTACATTCAAACTCACTATAATCCTTCTAAGGTACACCCTCAATTCCTTGTCTTATAAGTATGCACCTTATTCGATCATAAGAAGGGGAGTCTAATTGGGGTAATGGTAAAATTGTTTGTGTGTTAATTTATAGATAGCACGTCTGAGTCGTGGAAGCAGTTAGTTACTGATGCTTGCATTAGGGTAGACTGTCACCCTTGAGACACGAAATAAGAGAGACAAAGTATATTAGTATTCCTTCTGTCCCATATTACTAATGGCCCACTTTCTCTTTTACATGCCCCTCAGAAGAATCATAATAAGAGGGATATATATGTTTACTAGCGTAACTTTTAGCTCTTTTTAATATTGTGAGCGTCATCCATCAATACCAAGATTAACCATGGAAGAACTTTTGTGGAACTTTAAATACAGTATTTATGCTTTAAAAATGAAATATTTTTAAGGGTAAAGTAAAATGAAAAAAAAAAGTTAATTAATTCTATCTTGGTTTTATAAATTGACAAGTACTAATTTGGAACATATACATTTATAGTGAGGTGAAAAGACTGAGCGAGTAATACTATATATTTTTCTACTAACTTATTGTGATGGAATAATAGATAGCATTGGAAGTTGCAGAAAATGGGTTAAGGCCACAACTTCCGGAGCTGGAGGATGAGCAACTTGAAGAGCTGATACAACTTATACAACTCTCATGGGATGAAGATGTTGCACTTAGACCTTCTTTTCGAGCTATAACATCTACTCTCACAAACATTCACCATAAATTAATACGTAGTAACATTTAGATAATGTTTTTTTTTTCTTCTTACAATGGAAAAAAAGAGTACTCATGAATGGTGAAGTTGAAAAATATATTTAGAAGGTATAATGTCTTCTCTAATATTTTGCATTGTTTTCCTTAATTATATACAATGATATACAGGAGATATATACATAACATACATGAAATATATACATTGATATACAGGAGATACAAGATGCATACACTGATTTTCAGGGAGAGTCACTGCCATAATGTATATCGTATATATCAATTACCTATTTTTCTTATATTCACATATTCTTCACAATACCATCTCCACAAAATCTCCATAACCATCACTCACATATTCACATATTTTTTCTATCCAAAAAAAGAAAGAAGATGGTAGAATTAAATTGACAATCCAAAACTCAAAACTGAAAAAATAGACTTGAAATTAATATCAAATCTCTGACCAAAGACTCGTATAGTGACATTATATTTCTCCACGATGAGTATCGAAACGATATCTTATGTCTTAAAAAAATGAAGGAATTTTGGAAGGCCTTCTGGTGAAATGGTGCGGCTATGATGTAAAAGAGATGATGTCTATTAATGAAAAAGTGGGAGAAGATAAATTAAAGTGAGGTAGCAGATTTCATATCACATTTACTTTGCCATATACATGTTTTTGGTGTACTCAAATACATGTATCTCGGATAAATACGGGTCAAATTAGGTATAATTTATTTCACTTACACTATATCCAAGTGTGATTCGTATGTATCTATATTTCAGAATTTATCTGGTATGAGAGATGAACCAAAGATTTGAAGACGACAGGTGCACCACAACGATTAATGCATGTACCCAATATCGATTCGTATGATAATTTTATCAAATATAAAAATATAAAACTACTGTATTAACGTATAACTATAAATTCAATGACTTTTAAATAAAGCTTGCTTTGTGGAGTGGTGAATTGAAATTTCACTTTGCACCATGAGGTCGCAAATTCAAAACTATTCATCCCCATATTTTATTCGATATTTTTAAGCTTCACAACTAAAAACAGAAAAAAAAAAAAACAAGAAATGCAAATGGGATTCAAACCCAGAACCGTCACCTCAAAAGAGTTGAGCGTCTAAACCAGCAAGCCAAATTCGCTTTATTTTCTTTGGGTGCTTAATAAAATATATGTCTATCTCAAGCTATATATATATATATATATATAAAGTTAAAGGGTGCATGGGCACCCTCAAGGCCACACGTGGGTCCGCCTTTGTATGGTATCCCAGATAGTATCTAGTGTGATTCACATGTATCTGGTCGGATACACAGACTCTGTTGATCGCCTCTCTCCTCTTTTCTTATGTATTTGTATTTCAGAATGTATCTGAGTTTCACAAATTTTTATGTACATGTGTATCCAATATTAATTTTTTGTATCTGTTCATCCAAAATCAATTTCATCCAGTGTATCTGATACCAATTTCATTCCATGTATGTTCCCTATCACTTTCATCAGTGTATCTGGTACAAAATATGTAGTGTATCCGTACATAAATACATGTATTCGATATCAAAATATACATGTATCTAGTAAAGAAAAAAATACACTAATACATTAGTAAATGTATTCGTACATAGATACAGAAAACGCGGGGGAGAGAGCAGAAAGATGGGGAGAGACAAGAAAGAGAGGAGAGAGCGAGAAAAAAAAGTCATTGAAGGGGGAGGGAGAGAGAAAGAGGAGGAGAGATGAGTAATTATGTAATTAGTTTGGAGTATATGCAATCATTTGAAGTATTGAAAAATTTAATAAATATTATAGAAATGTTTTTCTAATTAAGTAGTTTACCTTAATTTTTAAAGTTTTGTGGGACCAATTCAAATCATCACCAATAGATTTCACTGTAACACCCCAAAAAAAATTTCAAACTAAGACTCGAACCATCATTCGTTGTAAGTAGGATCTTACTAAGGAATTTAAAATTTCTTGAGTGTTAAGGTCACTAGATGTAGCACCTTGAGTTTAAAAAAGAACTAAATTAGAAATAGCAATTTCTGAAATTTGGCAAGTTAAGCTAAGTATGAGTTTTGGGTAAACTTCAAATGACCATAACTCCTAGCTCAGGATGAGTTAGGTGTGCTACCAGACACCGTAGGAAAGATCTTTGAATTATATTTCCAACGCCACCAAGTTTGTTAAGTTTCGAGGTCAGATGAATGAGATATACCCTTTTGAAGTCAAGCTGCCCAGTTAAGGAAAGTTACCCAAAAATAGTAGGGGTATTTTGGTCTTTTCCTTACCAAATCAGATTTAATTCATTTTTAGTAAGGTTTTAAGGGTCTAATCCTATTAGGTTCAGTTTTATTATCCTAATATACACCTAGGGTTTTAGTAGAGGATTCAAGAAGAGAAAAAAAGAGAAAAGGGGAGAAAAGAGGAAAGGATCAAGGCGTTAGTCGACGTTCTTGAGTTTTATTGCGGATTTTCGCCATGGGTTTGATCCCTAAGAGGTATGTAAGCTTCCATAGTGTTGGTTTCATTCACCCACACGCCAATCATATTATTTTCAGCGTAATTTCATTCTCAAAAGTTGAAGGAATTGAGTTCTTGAAGTTCATTCTAAATCTTGTTTTGTTGGGGTTTTGATGAATTTTTGAGATTAAAGTTAGTGATTTGAGTAGATTAGTGTGTACTTAGGTTGGGTAATTGAATCTAAGAAAAACTTGAGAAAAAAAATCGATTAAAAGCGATTTAGGATCAGAATATGAGAGGAAAAGTTCGTCAGTTTTGCCTGGGGCAATGCTGGCGCGACGCGCCCTCGTTACGCCAGGAAGGCTGGGGCGACGCGCCAGCAGTGCACCATAAATGAGCCCTAGAAACTTAGGAGCTGGCGCGGTGCGCCGGGAACGCGCCCGAGTCATCTGCCCTCACCCATTTTTCATCGTTTAGCCTATCTAAGTTCTTCTAAAGTGTACTAACACTTCCTATTGATTCTAAATACTCTAAATGACTTCTAAACATCTAGAAATCATCCATTAACATGAATCATAACCTTGAATTCATAATTCAAATTCAAGGTAGAGTTAAGAGTTAAGCCTTGAAGAGTTCTTCCGAACATTTGAGATAGTCCATTTGAGTCTTTTTGAGGAGTCTTCTACAAATTCAAATAACTTGTTTCAAGACTCGAGCAAGTGAGTATGAGAGTGAAGAGAATGTATTAATTAGCCTGCTTTATCATTAACGGATCTTTCATATCATGACCATAACTCTTGAATTCATAATGCACATTCAAGAGAGAATTAAGAGTAGAGTTCAAGAAAATCTTTGAGTTCAATTGTGAATTCTTTGAGATCCATCATCGATTTGAGTTAAGTTTTGAGAAAGTAAGTATGAGAATGAGAAGAGTCGTTTACATGAGTTCCATATTGTCATGTAGACCCACGAGTCGAGTCGTTCATGCCCATAAATTCCGCGTGAACTTCATAAATTGATCATTGAGAGGAGTAGTATATATCTTCAAGTTATAAGTCTTGAGTATTGAGTTTCTACCCCATTTGAAATTATATTCCTAATTATAGGACTATTACATGTTACCCATGAAGTCCTTGAGTTGGGTTATTCATGTCCATAATTCCGCATGAACCTTATGAGTTGAGCATTCTTGAAATGAGTAGTATCATTGAAGTTCTTGAACCCTATTTTGAGAAGTCTTTTACAACTTTTTCTAAACTTGTTTTAAGACTTGAGCAATATGAGTTGAGAAAGAGTAGAGTCGAGTTCATTTTCCTTAAAATGATATATGAGAACTAAGTATTCCCAAGAGTAAATGTTTTCACATTTAAAAAAGGAGAAAACTGAGATTTCCAAAAGAATTTTGAGCAGTTGCTTAACATTTCTTTTTAGAGAAAGATTTTGAGTAATAATCTCAAACCACAGAAAAAGTTATGTTTTTAAAACATATGAGCTGGGTATATTTTGGGAGTAGTATTGAGCACCGATATGGGGACGAGTTCAGATAACTCAAGTTTCCATAAACCATGTAGCCACGTGGGTAGAAAGGGTCATACTTTTTAGATGATTCCTTAGTGCTTTTTAGCACAAACTAGTGGATCCACTTAGTTGAGAGATCTTATACCTTGGCAAAGTATAGGACAGTTCTGGCAGCGTGGGTGAGACGCTGTATCATCACATAGCTCATAATGATGATTGTCGATTAGAGAAACTCCCACAGAGTTATTTTGTATTTTTATATACACAGAGTTTATTTTGTATTTTCATATACAAATAAACTTTATTTTGTATCCTTGCATACAAACTGAGTATATTATATTTTTTAATACATTGAGTTGCTATCTACAGTTTTACAACTTTTCATATATATTGCATCTTTTACTATTGCTTTATCCTTGAGTATCTTGAGTTGAGTACCTTCGAGTTGAGATCTCGAGTTAAGTATCTTGAGTTGATTTGTGCTTCATTGTGTCGAGTACCTTATTGTTGAGTTTCACTGAGTTGAGTATCTTATCCTTGAGTACTTCTGAGTTGAGAGCCTTATTACTGAGTTGAGTATGTTATCCTTAAGTAGTTCTGAGTTGAGTAAGTTTTGAGTATCCTTAAGTATTCCTTGAGTTGAGTAAGTTTGAAAAGAGGTAAATATGTTTCCTTTTTATCAAGTTCAAGCTTTTATTTATGCTTTAGAATCCCCCTTACATGCTCGTACATTCCACGTACTGAGCCATTTGACCTGCATCGTTTCATGATGCAGATACAGGTATTCAGGATCATCAACAGGAGTTTCGTTGATACCATATGGAGTTCGAGTTAGCTATGGTAAGCCTCCTTGCTTCTGGAGGGTTCCACTTGTACTTTCAGTTGTATCAGTTGTTAGGATGTCGTGGGTCTTGTCCCGACTTCCATCTTTGTCAGTTAGAGGCTTCATAGATAGACAGTAGAGTTTGAGAAGTCTGTTTCATTTATCTTATTAAATGTATTAAAGACTTAAGTTGCCTATTGTTGGCTAGTTGAATAGTCTATTTATATTTAGAGTAAATCATTTGAGTTAAAGCTTTGTATTTGAGTTTCATGAATCTTTATTCAGTTATAAGCTTTGTATGCTTGAGTTAGTCTTCCGCTTGTAGTTAGCCAGGATGAGGGTTTGCTTGGGGACCAGAAATGGTTCTCGAGTGCCGGTCACATCCAGTGTGTAGGCTCGGGTCATGACATTCAGACTGATTCAAGGCTTGAATAGACATGAAGAGATGGGTAAAGGAAGATTGCATATTTCTATTCAAAGAAAGCCCTTTCTTTTGAGTATCTTTAATGAGCCTATACATCGACCCTACAAAACTCCCATTTTAGACATGAAGGCCATTCCAGTGAAGAATTTTTTTGAGAAGAATTACGTTGTGAAAAATATGATATAAATTAAGTGACTTTATCTTATAAAAATAAAATAAATAATTTTGATAATCAATGTCATGGAGTTGAATGATTATTTGAGAAATTCACTCGCTATCAATATGTAACTAGTAGTACAATATATTGTTCCCTCTTGCAATAATTTCACAAACTGGCTCAACTATGAGAAACTTTAACTTCTGGTTCCTTGTAAGATTTTTTGTGAAGCTAATCAACATGTGTTTTGCTTTGGGATTCCAAATTTAAATTTTGATTATAAATTATGTTTATTTATAAAATTTGTGCAAAAAATTCATTTCAAATGATGATTTAAATTTTAAAATCTTCAAAAAGTAGAATTTCAAATTTCATATTTGATTGTGATTTCAATTTTTAAAAGTGTAAACCTTAATCCGTAGATTCATATTTTGTAAAATAATAATATTTATCATTTTAAATTTTACAAAAGAAATTTACGCTCGACATGAAATGATTGTTCATACCATGGGGAAGGATTATATTAAAGAATAACTAGTTACTACTTTTATTAACTAATGTGTTTTTGTATAATTATGTGTATTTAAAAATTTGTAATAACTTGTAATCACAATTATTTATTTATAAATGGGATAGGAAAATGCGTGATTTATTAATGTGGTGCCTTAGGATATTTCGATACCTTATTTATGAATTATGATTTGCCCAGTTGAAAAAATATTTATCTATTGAAGAAGTTTTAATATTTTTCACAAATTATGAGATTTTTATATTCATCTTGGTGGCTGTCACCACAAAAGGGAGAACAATAATATGAGTTCTAAAAACAATTCTTCAAGAGACAATTGTTATTGTTGTGGCATGGAAGGTTATTGAAAGAATGAATGCCTAGCGAATGAACATTTTACTAGACTCTATCAAAATTCCTTCAAAAGAAAAGGAAATAAAAATGGTGCCTCTTCTTCTAATGCTCGGGTGGAGTCACACTTGACTTATAAAAAAAAATGTTGAGGCAGGATCTTCACAAAAATATGATGATGATTGAAGTTAATTTGGCTTTGAAAGATTATGATTTTAATGGCCTCGATAATATTACTCATTTGAAAATTGAAAACTTCTTTGGAGATTAAAATTAAAGTTTAATCTTTTATTGGGGAAATTAATTATATTGATAATACTTCTATTCTAAGAGAAAATAAATATTTCTCTAATTTGATTATGAAAAAGACTAATGTTAAAATTTAAAACAATATCTGATAGTGCAAAATTAATTGAGGACTCTAAAAAATCAGTCTTATTACTATCTTAGGAAATGATATTGACTATTAACAATGCATTATATCGTATTAAGTCTCAAAGAAGCTAGTTAACTTTCATGGTTATTCGGCAAAATAGCTTTCATGTTGAGATTGACAATGATGGAAAGATTGGATTCTACATGACACCAACAGCTATGAATATCCCTATTTCAAGACGAATACCTTTTTCTAGGGTTGGTGTGGCTGGCTATGACCTTCTGGGCCTCAGACTGAATGGATAAAGAAGTAATATAAAGATGAGGAAAAAATATGTGCATGAAATACCTACACTTTCTTATGGATTGCACCATACAAGTATTAACATGATTAAAGTTGAATCACATGTCGTAGTAAACAAAAGGTTTACTGATCCTAATCATTTTATCATTTGGCATGACTAATTGGGTCATCTCGATTTTAATATAATGCGCAAAATTATTGAGAATTCACATGGACATACATTGAAAAATTAAAAAAAGAAAATTCTCTTGGTTGTTTGTTCTCAAAGAAAGTTGATTATTAGACCATCAACAACTAAAGCTAAGATTGAATCCCCTATATTTCTGAAACGTATACAAGGTGATATATGTGAGCCAATTCACCATTCATGTGGATCATTTAAATATCATATAGTATAAATAGATGCATCTACAAGATGGTAACATGTGTGTTATGTCACGTCTCGAGACTATCCCTAGACGCGACAGGGTGCTTAAAGCTACAAGTGACCCCAAGATAACCTCATGACATGGAATGATACTTAGAAAAATCAACAAAAAACTGAAATACATATGTGAAAGCTAAAAACTGAAATATATGGATAGAACCCATAATATTGAGATAGACAAAATCCGAAGGACAATACAACAAGGTCGAGGTCAAATTCCACAAAGAGAGTGGTGAGAGATATTTATAATCTTTTTTTTGAAATATAAAGTAGCAACTACTATTGGAGTTTGTGGTTTTATGTCACGACCCAAAAATGGACGTGATGACACTCGTCTTATCCCACCAAGACAAGTCTGCCTAAAACCCAACCAATACGATAAATGCGGAAAAAAAAAGTGGGATGTAGTGTAGCCTTCGGAAAGAGGTAGGAGAAAGTATATTTTCTCTTATTGAAAGGGTTAAAGAGGTATTTTCAAAGAGATTGAGAATTGAGTTCAGAGACGCATAGTTTCATCTGTTTTGCTCTACTTATGGTAATAATGTCACGACTTCAGTAGATAGGTTGAAAAACTATTGGATAAGGCTTGAGAAAGGAGTGTACAAATGTTCAACTCGAGTGTGATAATAAATTCTTTTATGATTTTGAGTATGATAAATTGTACCACTTTGCTTATGAGAATTTATAGATCTCCCATAGGTATTTATAGTTGCCTAACAGTCTTAATATTCATCTAGTCATTGAGGTCACATTTGATTATGTGTGGTTGAATGTGGGGACCATCATATCTAGTTCTGTTGTTCTTAAGAGTTGTCTATAATCACAACTATTGATCTAGTACTTCGATAGTGTTGTTAGAGGTTCTATATGCTTGAGTGTATCATTTTTTTGGGTGGTTACTTAGTCATTTCCTTAATTGGGTTAGATAAGTTTAATTCTTCCTTGATTAGAACCCGATGTCTAAAGATCATATTTTTATAACTTAAGTTCATGGAATGATTATGTTGTGAGAAAAAAATCTTGACAAGATCTGTGATGGTTTGAGTAATATGAGGGTTTGGTGGTTGATTCAAGTTCGCTCTTGGTTTTAGCCGGTATTGATTCAGAATTGTATCGTGGTTATGTGAGAAAATATTCATCCTAATGGTTGTTTTATGATATTAGAGCTCCAGGTTCATAGGTCTCACGTGTATACAAGTCGAGTCTAAGTAGAGTCTCGAGGATCAATACGGAGACGTATGTACTTATCTTCGAGAAGCTCTAGTGACTTTTAGGAAAAATCTTCACCTTTTGAATCTCTATCGTGCGTCCTTGGTCTGACTTGATTTCTATCGCTTCATTCCATTCACACTCACTTATAGTGATGACTCGTGCCTAGTTCGTCATGTGAGTAGTTGGCATGTCGTATATTGCTTGGATGGTAGATCTGGTATTAAGGTGGAACTGATATAATTATGAAAAAAATCGTGTTAGTAGGGTTTTAGGCTGACTTGTCTTGATGAGATAAGATGAGTGCCATCACGTTCATTTTTGGGTTGTGACATTTTAAATGGGGAATTGTTAACTGATTAACTAATGAGTTTGCAATCAAGAAATTACAGACGAACTTGGGTTACAATTCTTGGAGATATGAATTCAAGCAAATAAGTTACTATCAAATACTTTAGGTGTGTTCATTATTCAAAACTGAAAATTCTATAAGTTTCCTAAAGCATCTCAACCAATTAGCAGAGTATCACCCTAAGGCCACAATGCCACCTGGGCGTTGAATTAATTTGTTCATCCATTGCATGTCTTAGGCTAGCTATCATATGTCTAGCTCAAGCTATTAGATGGAGGTTGGTAGCTCCCAATCCTTGTTAATGATTCTTTTTCCTAATTTTAACTTCTTTTGTCAGACAAGTTATAATATAAATGAGTTCTTTATGTTTGAAACTATTTAAAAAATATAATCTTATGAACAAACCTTAATACACAATGATCATCTCTTCATGAGAAGATTTTAATGTAAATAATCTTCTATCGGCATTCCTACTCTAAGTTCCATAACCCTAGTAATGAGTTTAGCTACTCATAACTAGATGAAAATAATTACTAAAGGAATTTGAACAACTAAGGAACATAAATATAAAAGAAAGTAAATAAACTCTTTAATTAATGCATCTCTAGTAAGAGTATCTTGTTCATTCCATAATAATCTTCTAAGAAAACAATAATCAATCCTAAAAATCTAAGAATGTTGAAAATCTAGGCAAGTAATAATTCTTAAATTCTATGACTAATGGTAATCCCTAATGATAATTCATAACCCTAAAAATGTCACCATACTAAACATATTCATGATAGTAAGGTAAAAATACTAACCTCGTTTGAACTATGATTTGATTTGGTCAACCTAGGTCCAAAAAAATAGAGGATCATTATTTGAGGCCCATTACGTGGTCTAGGGGGGGGGGGGGAGGTTGCAAAAATGGGTCCATATTGGACTCCTAATTTCTTATCCGAGCATCACATAAATATTAGATTTTGGAATCTCACTTTTCGATAGGTGCGACATGAGGTTCATTGTGTGGAAGGTACCTTTGCATTGTGGACACCATGGTACATTGTGTGGAAGGTACCTTTGCATTGTGGACACCATTATAGCAATCTCTTTGACTACGTTTGAGTCTGGGATACTTATCTTTGCATTTCAATCCATATTTTAGATCATTCCTTGTTGTTTTTAGCCTTAAATCTTTCTAATCATATCTATTAGCTCATTACAATAATTATGCATACAACACATTGATATTCATAGGATTATACTTCGAATATAGCTATGTTACATGTAATTTATGGTAATTGGATGCGTAAATACATCCCAAATCAACCATAAAAATTAACCAAATAGTTTATGGTTTATCCTCGGTGCTTCTAACTCAAACTAGATGATAGATATAACCTCCATGAATAATATTTTGGGCCTTAAGGTATGAATTAAACCCACCCTACAACATGTCTGATTTACCTTTCCATTACAAGACTACTCATTTGGAAGATGAAACGTACAACTTTATCTCTACAATCAACATTAGCCTAACATGCAACTAACAAATCCATAACCTTTATGACATCAAAGTCAAACATATCTAACTCAATCAGGTCATCCTGTGTAAGATGGTGAAAAATTTACACAACACAATCTCAATGAAATTTTCTATATATAATAGATTCTCAAAACGGCTTAGATGCAACAAAATGGTATGAGTAATAACTCTTGGTATATACCCCAAACTTACTAACAAAGAATGGGGTAATATATGAAAGTGTAAAGACATGATTTATCAGTGCATACAACATGAGTAAAAACAATCAATGTACTATGACAATGTCAGACGATGTCTCCAAGTCCTAGTAACCAACTAGGGCATTCGTGGGGTTCGAAAACCGCCTTAATTGTATACTCCTCCTCTACCCTTACCGCAACCCATTCCAAACTATGTTCCAGTTCTTAGGGGACTAATAATAGATGAAAAAATCAGCCAACAACTTTATAGGTTGGGATATCTCACCCCAACCTCTGCTCGGGCAATGTTGCATAAATTGACAATCACGCCTATAACAATAATGTCCTGAACTCTGACCCATTCAACACTGAACAAAAAGATCATACCTATGCACTTTAAATTGAGATGTGGAACTACTAGAAGAGTGGACTGTTCTTTAGGGAAACTATGGCCTGAAGTCACTTTGAGGCTTTCTGTAAAATCTAGTAAATCTAGCCCTCTTATTCAACTCCCTTTCTCGATTGTGGGTATCCTAAATCTGACTTGAGAGATCCTCTACTATCTCAGCAAGTGCTAGAATTTTGAAAATATCCATATCTTCCTATAGAGATGCTATAATTCAATCTTTAATCAAGAGTTCCCCCAAGAATATCACATATCAATGAACTCTAGATCACATCATACTTGCAATATCAGAAGCATACCTGGCCAATAAATTAAACATGAGATTACAGAAACAAGTAAACTAAAAAGGAAGGCATAATCTAAAGGAAAGTAGAAGGGAAAGCAACATTAAATTTGAAAGTAAGGTGAGTGGGGGAAAACTTGATTGTATAATTATTGTCTTAAAGTACATAGAGAAGAGTCGTCACTATTCTAACCAAAATATTCATACTCATCTCTTAGTCGATATCACAATCCAAAAAAGTCATTTTATTCTTACAGTTTAATACTTTGACTTATTGGGTAATACAATAATGAAATCCTTATGGATTGTATGACATGTGCTAAATTTTGTTGTGAGAGTGAGTGAATTTGATTTTCTCATGACCCCGATTGGTCATATACCTGCATGATGAGTGAGAAGGGCATTTCTTTAATGGTGAAGGCACTTGATAATAAGAATTGGTGAATTAATGACTCCATTAGTTGCATCTAAGCACGTTGCTCCAATATATGTCATAAAAAAGCTAGTTTAGAAGTTTTGATGTTTGCATGAAAAGTTAGAGGTTTGAAAGAGTTATACTTGATTGAGTGAATTCCACATCATGATTAAAACTGTCTATGAAAACCAGATTATGAGTAAACTTGCCTAAATGAATGTTAATGAGCTACTAGGTATATTAGGATAGGACGAGTTGGTCTATCACGACCCAGGGGTACACCCTAGATGTAACACGGCATAGTTAACCCCGAAGGGGTCTCATACAAGCCCTTAGCATATCATGCCATAAGAACATAGGGAAAATAGTGCGAAATTTAAAACTTTTCTTTACAATTGAAGTCTTTTATAAAATGAGAGAGTCTATACACTATGTCTCAAACCATTTATAATACTTGGATTAAAACCCTTGAATACAATCTTAGGGACATAGCCCCTTACATAGTCTAAAACATAAAGAAAGACATAAAGGACATATGATCAAGCCCTTGAGTACGATGAAGACTCACCAATCTTCTTCTTCTTGATCTACTATGGTCCTAGCCACGAGGATGGAATCCAATATCTACAAAGCCTACCCTTATAGAAAATGTAGAAAGATGGGGTTAGCATAAAATGTACTAAGTATGGAAGCCATGCAAGAAAAATCCTTGAAACATGCATAAAAGGGGCATTTTGTTTGAAACCATGTTATATGCCACTTTTGAACACCAACTTTGAAATAGTTGGAGAATGTAGCTCATAAGGCAAACCATGCACAATTCATCATAGAATAAAAGATATCATCATAATCACAAGCATAGTCTCCAACACCACATAATACATATTCCAATCTTCACAAGACATAATTCACATAGATAGTTACATACAAAGATCATATCATCATAATAGAAATATCACTTAAGCAACCCTAAGCCATACTTGTGCAATGCATAGATATGATCCCATAATCCTACCTACACTAAGTATCACTTCTAGGCCACCATGATCATAAATAACATACCTTGACTTAATCCATAGCCAACACTCATAGACAAGGAGATCTCATGTTCATATCTTGTAATAAGTAAAGTCATGTAACTCCCCAAAATACTAGACCAACATTTGCATGTCGATACACCATTGCTTAGTTACTAGAATATGTTTTATTCTCATTTTGAAAACTTGAAATTTTGTGATATTTGCAACCTTGCTTAACATAATTGTGATCGTAATTTAAGGTATTGTATGGGGGGGGGCTATTTACGTAATTTTCTAATTAGAATTACATATAAATTGAAAGTGTTGGTATTAGGTATATACATATAGGTATATATGCATGCTTTTTGGGCAGCCTACAATTATTTGGGCAGCACCTTTGAAGGACAGTTGTGAAGGGGATAAACATCACTTTTGGTGACTATATGTTTACACCTCCTCTATAGTGAAATTCGTGTTCCTTAGCTCTAAGAAACCTGGTGAAATCTCTATAACTTTATTAATCTCAAAATCACAAGAGAAAAACTTGGTCCTTTTGGCTGGAATTTGAGACACATCCTTCTTTTTGGTAAGTGACGAAAACTGTTTCTGAGCTGGGTAGTGTTTGGTATCTTATGCATATCTCTTTCTATAGATCTTAGTTTAAAGTGAATAAATATGATTTGGAAAGATAATTCGTATACCTAAAACTATTATGTTTATGTAAAACTCTAATTTAGCTGTTATGAATTCGAAATATGGGACGCAACATAGGACAAGTTCTGTCCAGATTTCGGATTTAGAAATCCTGTCTGAACAACTGTTAGTGTATTGATGATATCTTTTTGTACAAAATATATTTTGAGGTGATTCGTGATTGTTTGAAACCTTAAGAGATGTACCTACATCTTTCATGAAGGATATACAATCCATTTTTTCCGTTTTCCTTTTCAAATCTAAGTTGCGACATGATGTACTAGGCTGGCCAGAATTCTGTTTTGGGAGCATAGTCGTATTTGTACAGGCTAAGCTTACTTTCGATGATAATCCTATTTTACTTCGACATTATTGAGCTTCTAGGAATTAAATAAGTTATTTAATTGTATTTTTAAGGTTGTATATACTCGTGAACAAGTTGAGGACCTTGAAACGTTGGTTGGCCTACGGTCTGAACTCGTGAAGTTGTGTTGGACTGTTTCTTTGCTAAAGCACTGAGGTTTGTGTATAAACTTGTACTTGCACTCTTTTAACTGCTGGTATATCTGAAATTTGATGTTGGTACCTTGGTTACTTCTTGTAACTTTGCATTGTCGTGTTGGTATCCTTTAAGACGTTAAAGACGCTTGTGTAACTCGCCCACTTGTACGGATTATTTGATCACTTGGCACTCTTGTTGGGATCCTGTCCTTCTTGTGGCTGTGACTCTGTCACTATTGGCATGCCTCTTGATTCAGATCATTTGCCATCTTGACTCCGGATTTTTAGTCCGTCTTAAGAATGGAAGTTGTCCATTTTAATTACGAATTAGAAAACCATTTTTAATATGGTTCTTGGTTCTATTGATTATTGGGCTTTGACCCTTCTTGATATAGGGCGTCGGCCCTTCTTGATACCTGCTTGTGCTTGGTGTGACGACACGATGTATATTTATTGGGCGAGCCTTGTTGTTTAATCTCTTGGAAATGGTGCTATGAGCGTTCTTGACATTTGGATCTTTAAATATCGAATTTGATACTCTTTATATATTGTTTACTTGATATATTTATTATGTTCAATTATGTTACCCTTGACTTGAGAATGATAACTTGATGAATTTGAGGGCTCCAAACCTATAGTTTTTACACCACTAAGCTATATGCTTAGCGATAGTTGTTTCTATCGTAGGGTGCTATTCGAGATGATGCTTGAAGCTGGCCATTGGAGATGGATGTTTTGAGAGCCTTAAGGAAGATCACATTTGCATATAGGCATCTATATTTTGTATAATCCTTGGGACTTGTACATATTCTATGTGTTGTATATTTACATGGGATTTTGAGGGCTGATTTGATCACGTCACCATGAGTTGTAATATAAATATGGCTATATGTTTTGTTCTTTTTGCGGTGTGTAAACCCAAGTCTTGTAATATCCTAAATCTACTATTACTTTCGAATGTTTGTGTGAAGCATGAGCAGGCTGATTTCGGTACTCGGAAGCTTGTAATATTCTTGTTATTTTATCCTTGAGTGTGAGGATAATATATATACATAAAAAACTCATCGGTTATTTGCTTAAATTACTTTTCGGAGGTCATTATGCATCTAATACCTCTACTAGATTATAATCAGTATGCCCTCGTTAATCACTTTTGAGTGTCGCAAGTAAGTTAAGTCTCTTTAAAAAGGGTCGCTACAAGTCACTCATAGCAACAATCCATAATATGCATACATACGTTCATATATCTTCATAGCATAAGGAAACCACACCACAACCCCTTTATAAGTCTACTTGTGCAATGTATAAGTGAAGTCCCATACCCCCACTCACACCAAGTAAAGCTCATTAAGAAGTCATAAGTATAGTCCGTGTACATATTCATGTTCATGTTCATAATTCATAATAAAGCATGCATTAACTCATAATCATCATGTCATAAGGGAAACCTACCATGCCCACTCTCAAAGCCTACTTGTGCAATGCATGAATGAAGTCCCATACCCCAATTCACAATAAGTAGAACCTCTTAAGGAACCATAGTAAATAACCCATGTTCTTGTTCTTGTTCTTGTTCATGTTACTTGTTTCTTGTTCATGTCATGGTTCATGTTACTTGTCATGTAGGGAAATATCCTTAACCGACATAGACCATGTGAGCTACATGGAATCCGGTGCCATGAACCCACACCGAAAAGAGGTGGTCTACTTGCCTAAGGTAGAACTAACATGTTTAGCTTATAGGTGGATCCACTAGCTAAGAACCTATGTGGGCACATAGTTATGGGATAGGGGAGATTGCTACTAGAAACCCGAACTAACTGAGGTATAAGGTTTCCATCTCATACTCCTATCCACTTGGTGCTAAGCTTAATTCCCTTTAATAATCATATAAAGTCTTTACTTTATATTCATGTTCATGGAAGAATGCCTAGCACTTAAACCACACAGTATCATGGTAGCTCATGGATTCATTAGGTGAGAATGTCCTTTCAACCTTAGAATCATTAATATGTGAGTAAACCTTTCACATCATGTTCATGGTGTTAATGAGAATAGCCTTTCAATCAACACAACAATATTATAATAGTCCTAGACAATTCATGCATAGTCATGTGTAAGGGTAAGGGGAGAATGACCTTTCAACAACTACCACAATTACATAATAGTCATAGGATCTTCATTTTCTAAGTGAATCATGAGTTCATACACAATTCTTGTCAACATGTACAAACCTTCATAATTTGCCATTCAAGGGCTATGAATCAACTCAATCCAAACATCTAGAATTAGGACATTTGATAAGAGGAATATCAAGATTCAATAATACAATCCAGATCTTAGTCACATCATAGTCATGTTCATGCATGGGTGTGTAGGTGTGTGTGATTGTCCTTCCAATGACACAACAACAACATTACCATAATAGACACTTTATTATCAAAGTTTTCATAAACATGCACATAATATCATAATCATGCATACATCTCATATCTTGCATTCAAGGGTCATATTGAGTCAACACTTCTAGCATTCAATACAAGAAACATAGATACAACCATGACTCAAGTAATCCATTCATTTCATGCATAGACTCATGTGATCATGTTATAGGTCATGTGGGTGAATTCGTTTTACAATAGGGCCATATGCAACTCAACATACATAATAGCTTCTTTCTTAAAGCCTTGCCATCCCTAGTTTATTCATTTTAGCTTTTACCCTTTAAAGCCCTAAGAATTATCTTCACCTTACAAGCCTTACTCTCAAGAAATACCTCACATGTTTATCATGTATACCTAGTTCTCAAGGTAACCTAACGACATGCCTCATTCTTGATCAATTATAGTCATATAGGAGACATATAAACTCAATCTCAATACTACACAACCATGATCCATAATATAAGCCCTAATCAATTAGTTTGTGTATAGAAGCTTTACTCATAGTCAATTCATGTCTAAGTGATCTAATCTAAGGCAATTCATAGAAAAATTCATCTTTCATAGAAGGTCACATCTAACCCTCAATTTGCCTCTTTCTTGACATAACCCTAAACTATATCAATTTCACCATAGGATATTACGTTAATCAAGGATACATGTAGAATCAATATTAATTTATTCAATTACATCATAATCAACTCACATCCAATCAATTGGACCAACTTGCAACAACATTCATAATGTAAAGAAAGACCATAGCTAGGATTGGGGAACTTATGGATTCTTGAGGAATTAAAGTTGAAATCATATAAAAATAAGTAATATATTCATAAACAAACATAATTCAGCCTTTAAAATCAACTTTGAAAGGAATCCATGGGGTTGAGTTGAAATCCTAGCTATTTGGGTTTTCTAGATTTGAGATAAAAGCTTTTGAAGGGGCTCCCTGGGTCATGGCTACCCAAGGATGAAAACTCCCATACGTTAGGTGTAGAATCCAACCAAATTCATATTGAAAATATCCCTTCTTCAAGCTCTACTTGACCTCTTTCTCTGTTCTTCAATGGAGATTTCTAGAGAGAAGATATTTGGAGAGGAGGGTGTTTTGGGATTTGATTTGGGGTCTTGGGTTATAATGAATTAATGAGGTGTTTAATGACATAAAATACTTTATATAGGTATAATAAATCCATATTAAATGACCCCTAATGAACTAATAAAAAAGGAATTTACTTACCTACCCCTCCTCTTGGCCGAGACTTGATAGATTGCAGGTGGTGACCTACGCCCCATGACCTACGGACCGTAGGTGGGGTGACGCCCCATCCTGCTGGTCCGTGATTTGGGTATGAGGGTCACCATTTGGGGCCTTGACCTACGAACCACCCCCACGAGGTGTGGATGGACCTACACCCCGTAGGTCCCATCCGTAGGTCATGAATTTTTGGCAACTTGGGCAGATTTGGGATGCTTTGGGGGTTAGGCTTTAGGGTCCCCATTCAAGGACCCTTGGTTGGTCCTTGGGGGGTCGTACTTTGGCATTTAACCCCTAAACCCCTCAACCTAAGCTCGGGACATCATTTTATACTTCTAAACCTCCCACCAAATTCAACACAAACTCGTTAGGCCCTTGTTTTACCTACTAGATTTCCGGGTTGTT
>JAJOOS010008470.1:0-13509 GCA_029582725.1 Solanum chiquidenum
TAGAATTTCAAGAGTCAATATGTTGTTAATTATTGAGATTTACAATATTTTTTACGTAGTTTTCAAATTAAATAATACATGTTACTTCTCTTGTCCCACTTTATGTGACACGAATATATTAATTTAGTTGTCAATTATCATGATTTATAGTATTTTTTATGTAACTTTTAAATATATAAAAATTTAAAAAATAAGACAAACAAATTAAAATAAAATAAAAAATAAATAAATATATATGTAAGTGTGGAACCACACATGTCAAGCCGGCAGACCGCCACATGTGCAGTTATTCACACTTATATATAAGTAGTAGATAGTAGATATATATGTGAGTTTTATGATTATTAATATATAGTTTTAGAGAAAAGGATGTTTCAATTTATGTTAAAATTACATGTTTATTCAGTTTTGAGCAAGAGAATTGCACATTTCCCATAAAAATATACTTCCTCCTGTCCATAATATTTTTAATTGTCGTGTTTGCTTTTTGTATGTATCTTCAAAAAGTAAATTAAAAGGATAAGCTGATTAAATTACTCTTATTTCATTCATTCATTTTACTTGTCCATAAATATTATACTTTTTATTAAAATATTTAAAAAGATGAACAAGAAGTAGTTAACGTTAAGATAAAAAAAAAATCTTGATATGCTAAAGTGAATAAATAAAAATAATTTATTTTTAATATAATAAACAAGTGAAAATAAACGTAAAGAATATTATTTAATCTCAATTATCATAACTCATTCTTTCACCACACTCTCCACGTTTATTAGAGTAAAAAGTTAAAATAAAATAAATTATTAATCTTATCTTAATATTTTAAATAAACTATTTTTGTTTTTAGTAATCATGACAACAAAATAAACGTGTAGGATTATTTTGGATCTAACTATTTTTGTTTCTAGTAATCATGACAACAAAATGAACTTAGCGTGAATATTTAACAGCATTAATCATAAGAATATTTTCTATTTTAAAATTGCCTCACACTTGGACATATAATTCTTCCTCATATTATAAATCCCATTTATGACTTAAGACTAAACCATATTTGAATTCCATAAATAGTAAGTATTTTTGTTCGTTCATTTTTACTTATTCAGTAATTATTTGATATATTTATTAAGAATTTAAAGATAGAATAACAACTTTACTCTCTCATCATTTGAATATAATAAAATTAATGTCTTAAAAAATGACTACTGTTAATGATAAGGATAAATTAGAAACTAAGTGATAATTATGTTTTGGTTTATCAAACTAGACAAATAAAAGTGAACATCTATTTTTAGTATAGTAAACAAGTAAAAATGAACAAAGAAATTAAACTTTTGTACTCTATCCATTTCTAATTATATGTCGTGATAACTAAAACTGGTTGTCTTAAATTATTTGTCATTTTAGAAGTTTAAGATAACTGTTATTTATTCCTATTTTATACTTGATAGTAATTATTCTTGAAGACAACAAATACTTCAGTAGAGTAAATATTAATGAAGACATATTATATCTCAAGACATAAATGAGAATAAGATAATAAAAAACTCCTCTTAAATAATATTTTTTAAACAACATGTAAAAAATAAATACGACATAAAAGATAATTTGATACGGAGAAAATAGTTCTGGGAAACGTTCTATAAAATTAGAATTATAAAATGAACTTTTACCAAACTTCGAAACTAATCATAGAAAATCTCTATATTAAAGTAAGTGTTGATTCTACTTGTTTCCTTTGACTCTTAACATTCCATTTATTGGTAATAAATCATATTTTAATTGAGGTTTAATTATTTTGTGTATCAAGAATTATCCCATGTGTATGTATGTATGTACATGAGTTGATCAATTTAGAAAATTTATTAATTTAATTCATACTATATACATACACACATATATATATATTCCCTTATACACAAATTAATCCCCCTACTTTTTTTTTACTATGATAAGTTTTGTAAATGATGCCTAAAATATGATGGATGAATATAACAATAGTAATTAGTAATACTTAATGGATATATTCCATGGAAGTAGTAACAAAATTAAGTCAATTTGCAAAAGAAGAAACTAATTAATTCACCCTTCTAGCATTACTACTATTTAAGAAACAAAAATAGTGAACCCAAAATTTAATTCATACATTAAAAAGGAAGAAAAATATAGGGAAAATAAATGAAGAATTAGGTATATGGAAGAAAAAAGAAGATAGGTTGGCTACTGCATAAAAATCAAATAAAAATAGATGAAATGCAAAGATTTATTAAGAGAATTTTTTTAAATATTTTGTTACTTAATACAAAACGCAATTACCTAAATGAAGAAAATAGTGATAACTAAAATGATTATGTTTGACAATAGTAGAAGATATGCTAATTAAAATAATTTTTGTAAACTAGTTATTGTGCAAATCTTTTTAGGAGTACAAGTGATATATATTCTCATTTTTGGCTTAAGTGATGGCTGCTTCGCAAATGTGAAGGTCATCTCTCAAAAAAGCGAGCTCGCCCAAGCGGAGCACACCAGCACTCCGACATCAGAAAAAATCAGTCAACTCTCAAAACATCGAAAGGATCCTCGGGATTCGTTCAAAATCCTGTGCACACAAACCACATATGCAAATTAATTATACTCAATATTCCAAATTTAATGAAACCGTCAAAACACGAAGTCAAGGTCTCTTTGACCCGACATCCGTAAAATCCACAAAAAACTCACGCCTAAAAAGGCTAAAACAACTCAGGTTCTCCCAAAAATCAACCAAGACCTCAATTAGACCTAAAATCATCTCTTGAATCCAGGGGCGGCTCAACGTAATTGGGGGCCTAAAGCGAAATTCTAATTTGAGGCCTAAAATATAAATAAACTTTATATACATATTTATTCAAAATTTATTTTTCTTACACTATTTAGATGAAATTATTAATATTTAATATTATTTTTCAGTTATTGATTTTGGATAAGATTTTATCAACTCAACATTGAAAAACACACTTTCAGTGAGGCAATTGCAATTATTATATGACTTGTTAACATAATTTTATAAGTAATAAGTTGACAAATATAAAATAAAGGTAAGAGTTAGAACCATAGAATCTGATTCAAGAAGTTGATGACTTGGTAAACACCATTTTAATATGCTTGTTGTAATGTTTGAAACTAAAATTTAAAAAGAAATAAAAAATAATTGTAATTCACTTTGTTCAACACATTAAACTTAATTCTTATTTTTAATAAAGTATAAAAGATGTTAAAGTGAATAAAATAATATATATTTTATTATAATTAATTATTTTTTTATAAAAATTTAACACATAATTTATTCTTGATAATAATTTGGGGGCCTAAGGCATAAGCCTTATTTTACAAAGGCAAGAGCCGGCCCTGCTTGAATCCAATGAAACTCTCTGAATTTCGATCCAAGCATCCGAACCCTAAATGTTGACCAAAATCAACCCATGGGCTAAAATTTCACAATTTCACTACTTAGGACCTCAAATCCTCAAAAAGACTCGGAAATTGAAAAAGACAACTCTCACAGATAAGATTTCACATTTCAGGACTAATGAAATCATCGAAATTTCATTTCGACACTCGAAACTCTAGAAGACACCAAAAATCACTTTCTTAACAACTTAGCCTTTCAAACTCAAAACTTACCAAATTCTCAATTTTTAACTCAAAATTTCAAAACCAACTTTTCAAACTCAACCATAGAAACTCGGGGTTACTATCAGGAAGGCAAAACGATAATTTCAACGGGAAAAATAAAAAATGACTGATCGGATCATTACATTAATAAATTAATATATCTTATGTATAATATTTTAAAAATAAAAAAGGTGGATTAATGTGAAGATGGAAAAGAAAAAGGAAAGGATAAGAAAAGTTGTTCTTAGCCAAAATGGGTGATAGTGTGAAGATGAAGAGGAAAGGGGAAGGTGGGAGTGGGGGTGCCTAACATTTTATATTTTGCAATAAAAAAGGAATAAATAAATAAATTTCAATAAAATGTGCTTTTTAAAAAAATTATTTTATTTTTTATGTCACATAAATTTCAAGGATAATATTAAATTTGTTTTTCATTTGTACGAGGATTACCAAATTACATAATTAATTTGAGTGTGAATTCAACTTTTCGAAACTACTTTGGATGCTTTTACCCAAGTAATTCACTTTGTTTTATATTTTATATAAGAAAATAATTTAAATTATTTTGTTCCTTTAAAACAATTTTGTTTAAATTAAGTGAATTAAAGAAAGAACAAAAACTCTTTACCCTTTATCTGGTCTACTTCACCCTTACTATCAAGTAATTTTTTTATTTATTTTTTAATATTTTGGTGACTTATAATTATTATGAGTGATATGTTAAAATTATTATTTTATAAAAGGTGTATTATGTCAAATATTAATAAATAAATAAAATTAAAAAGTACTCTATACGTTTCGTTAAAAGGGGTTGCTTGGATGGTAGGGACTCCTCATTTCCAATTGTAAGATTGTGAATTCGAGTCATCAAGAGAGAGAAAAAAAAGAACTCGTTTTGTTTCATATTAATTGACCTTTGTTGACATGTCACATTACATCTATAAAAGATAAAAATAAGAAACTAGCCTTTGTCCAATAATTGTTGTTCACTATTGACTTGACACACACCTTAAGGAACAATAAATAATAGGAGTAATACTACATTAATTATTGAATATATTAAATTTAATGATTTAAGAAATGTATTAGGTATTGAATAATATTTAATAGTTAGGGTAAATAGTACCTTATAGCAAGAGTATATCAAACTGAAAAAGTATTCCCTCCGTTCCTATTTATTTGTCACCATTTTAGATTTCACGTCCTTTAAGAAATTAGATAAGTTTACCGTTGCATCTTTATTTAGTGTTCTCTTGAAGTAAAGTTTTCAATAAATGAACATAAATTAATTTATTTTGATTAATTAAATTGATCAATTAATTAATCATTTATTTTTCCTAAATTGGTTAAATTCATACTTTCAAGGTTAATAACTGTCAAGGGTAAAATAGGAAGAATAGTGTTATTTATGCATTGATTTTATGAAATAACAAATATTAAGAACTATTTATTTTTAGCAAGGACGTCAAGTAATAGAAAAATATGAAATATTGTTGAATAACTATTTTTAATATGATGAACATGTAAAAATGAACGGAGGAAAGTACTCCCTCCGTTCACTTTTTACTTGTCACAGTTTGACTTGGTACACCGATTAATAATATAATTATTGATATAGTATGTATTTTATCAAACTATCCCCTATTAAATATTGTGTTGAAAATGATTTGAAAATAAGTATTTAATGTTGAGGTAAACTAAAAAAAAAATTACATTTTCTTGATATGTCAAAATGATAAATAAAAATAAAAATTCATTTAAGATGTGACAAATAAAAATGAACGGAATGTGAGGTAATCAAGAGTGATATCTACAATGCATTTACCCAAAAGAAGAAATAGTCAATCATTAGCATTTGATAAAAATAGAGAAGATAGTTATACGTGCAAGTCACTTAATAATCTTCCATTAATAATTCATACTTTTTTTTATAAAAAAAACGACACGTGAAACTCTTATTATTAAAAAATTACAAAAATACTTTTGTTACTTGCAATAAATTGATTTACCCATCAAAAAATAATTTTTAATTTCTTAAATTCAAGCTTAATCAAACATAATTACTTAAAATAGAACATATGAAAAGACATTCAGGATAAGTACGATGGACATGAAAATTGTATCGAATTTAAAATAGAATTTTACAAGACGTCTTCACACACTAAGCTCCATTAGAACAACATCTTCATATCTTTGTTTTACTTTTTCTTTTTAGTTCATTTTTAAGAATATATTTAGTTTTAATAATTTCTTAATTCTAACTTTATATGACATATTTAAAAGATCACAAAATTAAATGATACATTTTACATATCTTTAATCTTAGAACATAAAACGTAAAAAGATTTTTTATTTTTTAAAATTTCATTTCAAAATAAATTCGACAAACAAATTAAAACTACAACTTTTAAAACTTCAATGAAATCATAGTCAAATGTTTGGTCATTGTCTAAGAAAAATCGTGACACATGATATGTTACAAATCATGAAGGGACATCAATGTGAAGTAAAAAAGAATACACGTAGTATACGTGAGTCATGAATTCCCCACGTTTTAATATAGGGTTTGACACAGAAATATATGGTTGAAAATAAATGTAGGTGGTACGTTATTCACACAACATAAAAGTTAAAAGTTATTATCCAAAAAAAAGAAGAAGTTAAAGTTATATATATATATATATATATTGTGTTTATTTCTAATGTATACGTCTCATGTGATTATATTTTGAGTGAATAATTAAAAGATCTAATTAAGAAATATTAATTAGAACTTATGGAATAATTTGTAAGGTAATTAGGTAACTTTCTAGTTTTAATAAAATATGAAAAACTAAGTGATTCTTATATAATTAGGATGTGTTTATGTAATACTTTTTTCATTTTATTTTACTTGATCTTATATTAAAAATAGATATTCTGTTTTATTTTATTTTTATATTAAAAATAGATATTTTAGTTATTTGTTCCTTTTGATAAATCAAGAGAACTTTATTACTCTATTTTTTTTATTTTACAATTAATGTTAAATAACTAAATAAATAGTAATAGTAAGAGATTGAAAAACATGATGCGTATATAAGATCAGACGTGAGCATTCAAGTAAATATGAAATGGGGGAAGTAATAAAGTGGTTGAAAAATATGATAGATCAACATGACACATGCCAGCATGCATGACGATGTGACACAATTCATGAGATGAAAGTTTATTAGAAAGTTCAATCACGTTTATCGAAGATAATTCAAGAAAATGCTATAAATTTAGATATATTTTCTTCATTAAGGTAATAACATATAATATCTTATGAAAATCATTAAATTTCACAATGTTAATATTCGTACACAATATTTACGTCGATTTAATAAATACCTAATTTTCCTTTACTAGACCGTAGGATACTACTCTTGAGGAGTGCTTAGTTTTCTATTTGTAAAATTTGTATCAATAGATAAAATAATTTTATAATTGGTCAATCACTTAACTATTCGTCATTAATGCTAAACTAATTATTAATCAGTTAACGTACTCATAACTTAGTTTAACTTAGATTTTAAAAAAGTAAAATTACAGTACAGAAAATGTCAGAAATTGTTCAAACATTACAATATTTTTTAGCTTAGAAAATGAGCCTAGTTTATAGGACAGTAACGTACTGATAACTTAGGCATTATTAATACTTACTAATTAAACATTAAATTAGCACAAAAATTAAGAAGATCTGTTATTATGAAGATAATCTTTAACGGAAGATGCTCTGTAGTTAAGTTTCTTGTTTTGCAATAAAATATTGAAGGCAAATTATAATTAAATATTTGTGTTTGTTGATACTATGATAGGTTGATTTCTCGTATCGTCACTTAATTATAATTATTATCTTAGAAAATTATTTTATTTATTGAAGAAAATTTAAATCAAGAATAATTATAATTTTTGAGATAATAACTTATTAGTTGAGCAGAGAGTTCAAGTCGTACCAATATAGTTATTTAGGGGCCTTTAGTTATTTACTCAAAGTCTTATTCCTCTATTTTAATTTGTTTATTTGATTTTTAACTTGGTACCGAGTTAAAGAAAAATAATAAAGACTTAAATCTTATGATCTTAAATTAAAGATACATATTTTATACCAAAATGCCTTTTAAATTCTATAGAAATCAATATAGGGGAAGGATAGACTCCTCCCTAATTGCTGCAATGTCAAGAGATTGGTAAGTTGAAATCACATACAAATATGTCATTAAGAAACGATGGTTATTGACTTATTGTTACTCCGTATTAGGTAACATTATCATTAATAGCAAGAAAATAATAATACTTTTTTGGTTTAAAATCTGACATCTGGTATCCTATTAATTAAGTATATTATTTGATACATAAGTATCGGTCAATTAATACAAATGATGTGATTGATTGATAAAACTGTTCTTTTTCTTAAACAAACATATTAGGTCCTCTTTGTTTTTCAGTACTCTTAGTTTTACAAAATAAACAAATAAAAGTGAATATCTATTGTTAGTACAGTAAACAAGTAAATGAACAGGATATCTATTTTTAGTATAGTAAACAAGTAAATGAATATGTAAGTAATAAATAAGTGCATATTAATTTCTTGAGTTTTTGTCCAAAATAAGTCATTATTAAAATCAATTCTCTAGAATAATATGTATTTTAAATTTTTTACAAAATTAGTATAAACGTAGTTCTCAGTAACATTTTATGTTATATTTTATTCAAAAAAACTCAATGACAAAAAGACAAAAATCTGACAGAGTAAACAGACATAAAACGTTATTGTCAGTAACGTTTTATAATTCATTACTTTGAGGCACATTTTACAGCTAAAACGTGATTCACAGTAACGTTTCTCTGAAATGGCTGAAAATTAAAATTCATTCTTGTACATGCCTCATTCATTATTCAACTTTCCATTATTTGCGCGTGTGTGTGCGCGCGCGCGTGTGTGTGTTGTACATATCTTCACTTGAAATATATATGATTTTCTCTTTTCTTTCTCTTTTCATACTTTGTATAAGAAAAGGGGGAAAAAGTGAGGAAGACTTTGCACATATTGGAACTTGTCTTGTATTCTTTCAATTTCAAAATTTGTAAATAAATCATATGGAGATCTTCTAGCCGAAGGTACCATCTCTTTCAAATATTAGACCAATCAGTTTCTTATGATTATTAAATATTAGACTATCAATAAAGAAGCTATTGAATAAAAATTGATGTAATAAGTAAGCAAACAACTATTTAATAAAAAAACATAATGGCTATATCATAATAGAAGAGACAAAGAAATTAATTGATGATATTATAGTAAAGCCTTCCTCACTCTTTTTTTCCTTGCAAAAGTATTGTCTATGTATGAAAAGAGAATAAAAGAGAAAATCATATATAAAGTTGAATAAAGTTAATTGAAGCATGTATAAGATTGGATTTTAATTTTTAGTCTTTTCAAAGAAATGTTACTGTGAGTTACGTTATAGTTGTAAAACGTGCCTCAGAGTAACGAATTATAAAACGTTACTGACAATAACGTTTTTTTGTCTAATTAGTCTGTCAGATCTTTGTCTTTTTGTCATTGAATTTTTTTGAATAAAATATAACCTAAAATGTTACTGAGGAACACATTTATACTAGTTTTGTAAAATAAATTTAAAAAATGTATTATTCTAATGAATTGATTTTAATAATGACTTATTTTGGTCAAAAATTCTAATTTCCTCCTTATAAATAGAAATTATGGATGCAATCAAAATACTAGTAAGTTTTTAGGACCACCTTAGTTTATATATATGAGTCCGAAATCAATAGGGCAACAAGTTTTTTTCGAAAATTCCAAAAGGGAAACTCAATTAATTATGAAATCAAAAGGGCAACAATTTTTAATGCCGTGTAAATCAGGTTTTCTAAAACAAGGCTCAAATTCCAATGAGCCTTACAAGGCTCAAATTCCAATGAGCCTTGTAAGGCTCAGCCGCCAATGAGCCTTACAAGGTTCAACCACCAATGAGCCCAGGCTGTTATTTTTAAAGAAAAAAAATATTCTCGTTTTATTTTCTTGTTTGTTAAAAGTCTAATAATAATATTAATGCATATTTGTTGATATGATGCATAAAGATAGTTTAGACCTTATTGATAGTCATTACTTTGTGGGTTTTCAAACGAACTAAACCCAATAGTTTAGACCTTATTTACTACTTAGTTGATATTTTTTTTCTTCAACTTTTTTTATGTGAAATTATAATTTGATTTATTCACTTGCAGAATGATAAAATTCAGCCTTCTTTAGTCAGACTTTATTTTAGTGTAAATGCCCTATTGATGAATATGTTGAAAACATGAGAAAAATTATACTTCATATCAAGGTAAAAAAAAAAACAATATACTCTTTAAATAATTTATAGTAAACATGAACCATGCATATATGTTGGAGATCGAAAACTTCAATTTTATATATATAATTTGTAAAAAAATTGATAGAGCATATAAGGGACATGATAGAAAATATAAAACAACACTCAGTGTGGTTGTTGATGGTACATCTGTTCTACTACCAAATGCTAAATTCATGGATTTGTTTGCTAGACAAACTTTAATTTTTAATTTAATCAGTTGGTTTCCTACGGAAGATTGCTTTCAAGATTTTAGAATTTTTTCATCGTCATTAGTTAATTAAATATAAAAACTTCAAATGTAATAAACGATAATTCCACTGAACTAGAGGTACAACAAAAATTTGGATTATACTTATTTTGGTTGCTTGGAGGAACATTATTTCCTGATAAGTCAGGAAATAAATTTAATTCGGATTTTTTTATTGAAATGGGTGACTTACAAGCACTGGCAACACAAGCTTGGGGAGCTGCCACACTTTCATACTTGTACCATTCATTATGTTGTGCCTCTATATGCGACGTTTTCGTTGTAAATGGTTTTATATCATTATTATAGGTTGGTCACCTTTATATTTGTAATTATTATAATTGACTATAATTAATTATAATAATTAATTATTATAACCTCTAATTGACGTTTCCGCATCAAGACACACAATAATCTCTAGAAGTGTTATTTTTTATATTTTCTATCATATTCCTTATATGTTCTATCAATTTTTTACAAATTATATATGTAAAATTGAAGTTTTCGAACTCCAACATATATGCATGGTTCATGTTTACTATAAATTATTTAAAGAGTATATTTTTTTTTTTTTACCTTGATATGAAGTACTCCCTCCATCCCATTTTATGTGGCAACATTTGACCGTGCACGGAGTTTAAGAAATAAATAAAGATTTTGAAATATTTACCAAATTACCCTTTAAAATGTAGACTCACTTTTCTCTCTCCTCATAAATGTATTTGAGTACTATCTAAGATTAAGTGGGACCAACAAGGGAAAAATAGGAATTGTACCTTTAAATACTTATCATTTAAGGAAATGTGACATTCTTTTTGGGACTGGCCAAAAAGGAAATTGTGCCACATAAAATGGGACGGAAGGAGTATAATTTTTCTCATGTTTTCAACATATTCATCAATAGGACATTTCCACCAATTCAGCATTCTGCAAGTGAATAAACCAAATTATAATTTCACATAAAAAAGTTGAAGAAAAAAAAATATCAACTAAGTAGTAAATAAGGTCTAAACTATTGGGTTTAGTTCGTTTGAAAAGCCACAAAGTAATGGCTAGCAATAAGGTCTAAACTATCTTTATGCATCATATCAACAACTATGCATTATTATATTAGATTTTTAACAAACAAGAAAATAAAACGAGAATTTTTTTTTTTAAAAATAAAATAACAGCCTGCAAGGCTCATTGGTGGCTGAGCCTTACAAGGCTCATCGGAATTTGAGCCTTGTAAGGCTCATTGGAATTTGAGCCTCGTTTTAGAAAACCTGATTTACACGGTGTTAAAAATTGTTGCTCTTTTGGTTTCATAACTAATTGAGTTGACCTTTTGGTTTCGGACTCTTATATATATCCTTATTTCTGACATAGTAATTTGAATATGTAAAAGGAAAGGGTTACTCTTATGTCAAATCTTCTTATCTAGTGAGGTTGCCTCCATTCTTCTTCCTCACCGTATAAAGGACCGTTCGATGCTTTAAACTTTCTATTATTTGTGGAGTTTGGAGAAGAATTGAATCATAAAGGTCTATTATACGTAAATCTTTTTCACTATATAAAGAACAATTTGGTGTTCTAAAGTTCCTGTTATGTGCGAGGTTTGGAGAAGAGTTAGACCATAAGGATCTATTGTACGTAATTCTTCCTCAATATATAAAGATAATTCGGTGCTCTAAAGTTCTTGTTATGTGAGGAGTTTGGAGAAGAGTTGGACCATAAGGGCTCGTTTGGTGTGAGGGATTAAAAATAATAGTGATGGGATAAGGAAATAGTAATGGGATAAAAAAAATTATGTTGTTTGGTTGCCATGTTTGGGATAACTTATCCCACCATTTACATCATAGCGATGGGATAAGTTAATTATCCCATATACATGATGGGATAAGTTAACCCAGGATAGATAACCCCATGATAACTTATCTTGGGATAACTTATTTCCAATCAAACGACCTCTAGGATTTATTGTACGTACTTTTATCTTACATTTCTGCAAGAGATTATTTCACAATTTAAATCTGTGATCTTTTTATAACATGACAACAACAGTACCAGCTACGTCACGACTCCCCTCACTTACTCCCTCTTGGGTTGACATCTATCTTTTCAATGGTGTTGACAACATCAATAAGCTTAAAATGGGAAGGAAGAAAAATTGCATTTTTAACTAAATACATGACATTGATCTCAAACATTTGTCTTTTGTCCAATTGAATTAATTTTAAGAAAAATTAAACATTTAAAATAACATTTATTAATAATATTTTCAAATATGCTCTTGATATTTTAATTAAATGGATGTTAATTAAATAAAATATTTAACAAGAAATAATTGCTAATTTAAAGAATTATTTAATAATTAAAGATATTAAATATACTTCATAAGAAGTGTGCAAAAAATTAATTTCTACTAGAAAGATGCACAATATTTGGACTACTTTTTGACATTGAAATTAATATAAAAAATGTTTAAATCAAAGATGAGCTCAAGCAATTAAATCTAGATTAAAACAATAGCTAACTTTTTTCAACATTATCATATAGAAATTTTAAACATAGTAACAATCTTACATAGGCTAACCTCTGTATAATCAAATCATACCACATAAATTTATTCTTCATTTACAAAATAATTAAACAACTTTTCCTTACATATTCAAATTTTCTTCGAAAGTCTTACTCTTTCACACGTCTAATATCTACATGTTTTTTTCTCGTATTATAATCACATCGGCAACTTAAAATTAAAGTTCGTTGAACTTTCAATAATTGATTGTTACATTCCTTTCTATGACATCCGATAAAATTGGAATAATTTGTGTATGAATTAAGCAAATTTCTAAAGCATTAACTCATATTGTATCACATTTTCCCCACTACGCAAAAATCATTCTCCATCTCATTTTTTTTTACTATAATAATTTTGTAAATAATGTGAATAAGATGTAGGAATATTGTAACAATAGTAACAATAATAGATTCCTCTAAATTGCTATTTTAGATACATGCATCACATGAAAATAAATAAAAAATGCAAAAGAAGGAAACTAACTAAAATCACTCTTTAAGAGGTACATCTAACAATACTATTTAAGATCTACAAAAATAGTGAATTAATTATAAAGAATAGGAATTTAATTATATACAAGTTGGTACTACACAAAAGTTAGATATATATAAAAGAAAAATTGGGGCTACAATCGACTTGGT
>JAJOOS010008471.1:0-11338 GCA_029582725.1 Solanum chiquidenum
AAGCCACCATTATTTCATCATTTGAAAACCAAGAAAATAACTTCAGTTCAGCCTTTCAGACAAATTATAATAGACCACAGAATTCACATCACTATCAAAAGAAATGAACATATATATCTCTTCACCAACCTTTCCAGGGCTAATCAGGCCCCTGTCTTCTGCATCTTTGATCATACTCAATGCAACCCTACATATTAAGAATTGGAAGTTAGATATAAGATGTGAATAATTCAATATGCAAATTGAGCGAAGAAACAGGATGAGGGGAGTACTGAAAGATAAACACCTATCTTTGATACTTGAGCATGGTTGCATTGTCTCCAATTTGCCTGCAATTTGGGCAGCACAACCTTCCGCGATTTTGTTCAGATATACCATAGGGGTGCTTCCAATAAGCTACATTGTGAAGACAACAATATGCAATGTGAATAATTCAAGATTTTGCCCCTGTCTTCTGCATCTTTGATCATACTCCATGCGACCCTACATATTAAGAATTGGAAGTTAGAAATAAGATGTGAATAATTCAAGATTTTGCAAATTGAGCGAAGAAACTGGATGGGTGGAGTGAAAGATTAACACCTATCTTTGATACTTGAGCATGGTTGTATTGTCTCCATTTTGGCTGCAATTTGGGCAGCACAACCTTCGAGGACTTTGTTGAGATATACCATAGGGGTGCTTCCAATAAGCTAAATTGTGAAGACAAAATGAGATGGAATATGATGATGGATGTAAAGAGTACCAAAAAGAAGTCAGACAGGAAACTACTTCCGTGACATCTTTCGCGATCTCACTCTTCGCTTCCATACTGTCTTGCTGACTTACTGCAACAAGAAACAAGAGCTAAACATATTTAATAATAGGAAGAAGAGACCTACTATACTCTCAATCATGGAAGTGAAACGAGAATGTATGACGATCCAGATAATTAAGGAATGTGCTATATATCTATATATAGCAATCATACAAGAATAAATCCTACTCGAACTTTAACACACTCTTGGAAGTGAAACCTCAACAGAATTCACAGATTATACAAAAGTATGAATAGGACGAGAAGTTAAAAGAAAAATATGATTTTAACCAACATAAATGAAGAAGAAGCTGATCAGGTATCTTAAAGAGGAGAACAAGAATGAAGAAGAAATGAATCAACTACTCGAGTTCAGGCATCAGATTCATTACTCGTAACTGAAAGTGGTAAAGAAAATAACACAAGTATTACTGTTGAAAACCTCCTTCCTCAAGAGAATAAAAAATCACAGCGTATGATGTACTTTGCATGTTTTTCATATTACTAGCAGTTCAAATTGTATCCTCTGTGACTTATATATATCATGAAATAACAACTTATAAATTTTATTGTGTTTTAAGATGACAAGATTAAAATATCTTTTGATACATATGATATTACATATCTTTTATTAAATCTTAAACTCATTTTTAAAATATCAACCTCCTAAAAAAGAGGATTTAACCTATATATATATATATATATATATTATTTATTTTTAATTTCATAAAAATTAATACGTAATGTATTAAAAAATAAAAAATACGTAATGTATTTTAAGTATTCTTTCTAATCAACTAATTTCATTTTTAAAGAAGCACTATTTGATCTTTAGTTCTAAAGTCAAGTACTTCCTTAGTTTTAGACCAAACACTATAAATATAGACATTGTAATATTTATATGTGGACCATTCTGAAAGATAAGGATTATGGTTAGGCTATAGTCCAGTTGATAAAAAAGTGAGTTTTTTTTAGAACAATTTCAAAATCGTTGACATTACATACCTTAAACTGCTCAAGAGCCCAATTATATATGCAAACGATAGAAAGAATAATACGTTTGTTTGACGACGCTACATGATGGAATTAAACCTTCTCAATTAACTATGCCATTGAAAAATCGTACTTGTTTGTTGGCTGAACGAAGGGCTAAATATATAGAAACAGTGGTTACACCATTCAAACGGTACAAACATTTGTATTGCGAATTAATAATAGTTCACTGATTTATTAGGGGGTCACACTTGAGTGATCTTTCCCATCTCAAGTTACAACAAATAGGAGTAAACATGTATCCCTCAGTTTAAAGAAGCATAAAGTTACTCAAAAGTCATGTTCACCACCTCTTCTCTAATAGAATCAAACAGCACAGTGGAAAGATAACGCTCCCCAAAACTAGGGAAGATGACCTGCACAGAGAATTGAAAGAGAAGTTTAGGCCAAAGTTCATTTGCAAAATTGGAACCATGAACTCATCAAGGATTCCCAAGTTAAGAGATGAAATAGATATCAATAAGCTTAATGAAGTAGATCTAACTTACCGCAATAAGTTTCCCAGCATTTTCTGGCTTTTTTGCTACTTGAATGGCTGCAGCTGCTGCAGCACCTGATGATATTCCTACCTGAAAATATTCCAGGAGAAAAAGGACATATAATCGTAATGATATCAGAACGGACATCACAAATGAAGCAGAGGACACATAAGTGATCTTTATTGACGGGTGAACTTACCAGCAGGCCTTCTTTCAATGCAAGAAGCTTTGTCATTTCAATAGCTTCATCACTAGATACCTGAAATATAGCCAGTGAACCAAAAAATTAACAGCATTAGAAACATACAAGAGGACATTAAGGGTGTGTTCGGTATAAAGGAAGGAAAATAAGTGGTTTCTTACTAATTTTCTTGTGCTCGGTATGTATACTATCCTAAAACCATTTGTATATAGTCTAAGTCAAATACTATGGGCAGTGGGACAGGTAATAGTGTGGGGTGGTGAGGCTGGGGGCTATGGAGGTTGGGGTGAAGATGAGGTGTGTTGGAGCGTGGGGAGGATAGGACAACCTCAATATAGAATACCACTTGTGAAACTTGTTTTCCCTAATTCCATTAGGAAAGTCGTTCTCCTTATTTTTAAGCAACTTGTTTTCCTAAACAAAATGTTTACCAAAAATTTCGACCAACCAAACATGGAAAATAAGAAAACCTATAATGAATTTACTTTGATCTGTTAATAAACTAAATCAGATGGATATGTTTCAGAGATAGAGTAAGCTGGAAACTTTTACATTGAAAAGTCACGATTATTCTGGAGATTCAGACAATTCTGTCAACAAAAGGATATATCTAACTTTACCCTACAAAGCAATCTAGTCTATGTTCACATACTTCATATCTCTGCTTCTGTGAGTCGTGAATGCGTTAGTTTTATATTAACCTAATTGAAATTGTCAGTCAGAGTATAGCAGATTCATCACCTGGTTAGAGTCATTTGTAAGATATTCAGGTTTTTATAGCAAAATCTCACTCATATTGAGCGGAAATTTAAATGTTTGTAGAATCTGAGAGCTACTTATATGGTATACAGCCTTACTTGAAGAACTCCATCCAGGATGCTTTGATCGAGGACGGCTGAGATGAAACCAGCACCAATTCCTTGAATTTTATGCGGCCCTTTAACAGTAATACATTTAATTACACACATATCAGTATTATATGATAAATAATAGTTCACAGAAGCAGAGATGAAAACACATTGGGTGAGAAATAAGATGGAAAAACTCTTAATTCAATGAGAGTATAGAAATGATGCAATGACATATTAGTTTCTATATTGATTTGGATATTCTGAGAAGACACAGAAAGATGGAAACTTGACTGACCTAGTTGTCCTCCGTTTAGAATTGCATTTTCAGCTGGTTCTATACCATATACCTTTATTTCTGGATTCTTCTCCTTAAGGAACCTTCCTGCTCCCGTCACCGTGCCTCCAGTCCCAATCCCTGCAATAAAAATATCAACTTTTCCTCCTGTGCTCTTCCATATTTCTGGTCCAGTTGTTTCATAGTGGATCTGTACATTCCTACTTGATAAGTATGACGACGTTTTTATAGCAAATTAATGAACAAATTATTTGTATTGGAGACACCTTTGGATTGGCAGGATTCTCAAACTGATGAAGAAAATGACAGTTTGGCGTCCTATCTAGAATATCTTGGGCCTTCTGAAGCAGACCATCTAAACCTTTGGCTGGATCTGTGATGTATAACTCAGCCCCCAAAGCTTTAAGAACAATCCTTCTCTCAAGACTATACGATGATGGCATCACTATCACGAGTTTGTAGCCACGAGCTGCAGCTACAAATGCCAGACCAATGCCGGTATTACCACCGGTTACCTCAAGGAGGACAGACTTCAGGCAATAATTTCCACAGTTCAAAAAACAAGGAAATATCATTTCAGTTCAGCCTTTCAGTCAAATAATCATTCAGAGCACAGGGAACTAAAAGTAAAAGTTTCCATCTCTCTTAGGACAAAATTTCGAATAAACTGGTATTAAGAGAAACGGGCATACATGAAAAATTATGTTAAGACTATTTTATCATCACACAAAATTTTATCATCACATAAATGTAACATCTCTTCAAGCTGCTACTTTTTCCTCCTAATACGGATTCTCAGATGAATTTCACCAACCTTTCCAGGGGTTATCAGGCCCTTATCTTCGGCATCTTTGATCATACTATATGCAATCCTACATATCATAAGTAGCAGATGTGAAAAAATTCATAAATTCAAGATTTTCCAAATTTAGATAAGAATGATGTACACACTAGAAACAGGAAGAAAGATAAGTCCCAAGAAGAAACTGAATCAGGGGATTGAGGGATAAACACCTGTCTTTGATACTCGCGCATGGTTCCATTGTCTCTAATTTGGCTGCGATTTGAGCAGCACAGCCTTCAACGGTTTTGTTGAGATATACCATAGGGGTGTTCCCAATAAGCTACATAGTGAAGACAACAAAATGAGATCATTGATGCTAAAAAAAAGAAGACATAAAAAGTACCAAGAAAGATCTCAGCAAGGGAACTACTTCTGTGACATCCTTCGCTATATCATCCTTCTCTTCCATATTTCCTTACTGACTTACTGCAACAAGATAAAAGAGCTTAATAATATGAAGAAGAGTACCTATGTAACCTACTAAACTCGATCATGGAAGTGAAACCATAACGTATGATGATCCAGATATAAAATTTGATATGCATATAAACCATACAAGAAAAAGACCTATTCGAACTTTGACACCGTGATAATGATACCACAACAAAATCATCAACTTTAGAAGTTATACAAAAGAAGGAATAGGTTGACAACTTTACAAGTCATACTAAAGTAGGAATAGGTTGAAATAAGTTGCAATTATCTGGAACTAGAAATTCAAGAAGCAATTTTTTTTTGTTCAAAATTTAACTGTACACATTGTGGTCCTGTTTTGATAACAATTTGAGATTACTACACACCTTTTACATGTATAATAAAGAAAGATAATGTTAAAAGGAACTTCATCTTTTTGCTACATCTTCAAACATAACAATCCCACGTTAGCTTTCTTTCAAAATAGAGTAAAATGAAAACCCGGTTAAATACTTACATTAAATTCCTGATTAATTCAGACTCCCGTCGCAAAAGTCATTATTTAAGGGGAAAGTGCTCCCTAATAGGTTTTTTTCATATATAGGTCCCGAACTTGATACCAGACTCTGGTTAAGAATAGAGGAATTTTATTTATCCACCATAATCCTTGTTGGTGAGTAATGGTTAAAAGCTTAGCTGAGATAAAATACACCAGGTGATTCTTCACATCTATCCTAGCCTTGGTAGACAAAATTATCCAGTACCAGTTGCTGGTGGGTGGGAGGTGGGATGGCAGATATCCCGTGGAATTAATTCTTTCATTCTATTTTCAAATACCAAAAGAGTCTACTAATTGAAAAAATAGATAAATTGTGTTGTTGTATACTCTACCCAAAAAGGGGCAAATTAAAGTGTCCCCCTATATTAATTAAAGTGATGTTTGTTTAAGTGCTAAGTTTTTGAACTTTTCTTAAGAACAACAACAGAAGGGAGTGACCAGAAACAATAAATCCCAAAACTAGACATGTACAGAATACAATTAACTTGAAGAAATCACAAATGTTAACTCAAACAGTATCTTTTCTTTGTGGTTTTGGGAAGAGAAAACAATACCTCTGCTGATACTACCTTCCTTATCCAGGGATTCAGCAAAAACTCATATGAAAAAGACTAAAAAGATGGGTGGGTATTTATATATATCTCTTTCAATTTGTTTATATACTTTTGATTGGTAAGTAACTCAGACAACACTCTTCAATCTTGCTCTATTAAATTCAAAATTTATATAAAATATTACATAATATCATTGGGCAATGATTCTTTTTTTTTTGAATTAATCATTAGGAATTAAGAATGGCGTATACAGTATGTCACTGTAAGTTGATTAGGTTGTGCGGTACCCATTGTAAGTTTATTTTTTTATTTTTTTGTATTATCGTATTATGAATCAAATTTTAATATATTGGTTGGGTGATTTGATTAGAGATAATTTGATGTGTATTGTTGAACATTGAAAAAGAGAAAAGACAAAATATTTGTCATAGATGAAAGGATAAGGTGAATGGAAATTGATAGTTGTTCAACGTGGGTCCTGGGAAAATTGTTTGGCTAACTTTAATGAAAAGTTGATAGACAATTATTGCTACACTATGTGTGGTTAGCAATTAGGAATTAGAATTGGAGATACAATGAGGACATATGTATTCTTAGGTTCGGAGGTGGTGTTCTTTCTGTGGATCTTTTGGGTCTAGGCTAAATCTATAGTAATATGGATGTTGTTAGTTTCGAATTTTTATTGTGAATATGTACTTGAATAGATTGCATTGATTTGGAAGCTCAACGAAAAGGGAAGGCTCAAGCCCCGAAGTGAATTCTTGATTGAATGAGGCAAGTGGATTTCTAAACCCTGGTTAAGTGTATGGAATTCGTGTATTTCCTTGCGATATGTGTTTGGGGGTAATGAGACTTGGTGATAGGTTGACTTGTCCACATTGATTAATTCTAATGATGAAAAAGGGGTAATAAAATACAATGTGATTAATTGTTTGTGTGTGATGTGTTGAGAATGGTTTGAAAGGCTTGTTGAATCATTGTTGATGTATCATGATTGTGTTGTTGTGAATTGTGCAATATTATGAAAATGGTCATCTCTTCATTATATGTGTGAACATGTCATTTGCATTGTTCTGAGACATGATTGTGACAAGTGTTATGTGAATTGAGAAAGTATAAGAAATTAAAGAGGATGTACCATTTCAAGGGACGTATCGCGCGCCGCGATGGTTACTATTATCGAGGGTCATATCTCACGCCGCAATGGATGCATGGACAAATATGTCCCCCTTGGGTCCCAGATTGAGAGACATCGGGTGTGTATCGTTAGGTCAGACATGCATCACTATACTTGACATTGCATTGCACATTTTTATCATTGATGAACTTGATCTTGTGAGTGCCTTTCTATGGAACGTTGATTGATAAATATTGAACTTGTTGTTGAGGATATGTAATTGTTAGAGTGTTGTTGTTGGGCTGTGTTCTATGTGAATTTATGAGTTGTTAGGTTGAGCTGATTTTACGCTAATTGTAGTTGTGCAGGTTGTGATTGATGAATATTTTGAGCTTGTTGTTGAGAATATGTGATTGTTAGAATGTTGTTGTTGAGATATGTGCTTGTGAATTGTGAACTGTTAGGTTGGGCTGATTTTATGCAAGTTGTAGTTGTGGAGGTTCAGTTGGGGTGTAAGGAGTACCCGTATTCTATCCCCTTAGCTTGTGTTTAGAGGTTTACTTGCTGAGTACCGCGTGGTTTGGTACTCACCCTTTGCTATTACATTTTTTTGTAGGTTACTAGCCCGGACCTTTGTGATATATTCTCTTCTTTTCTGAGACGTCTTGGAGATTTGTGAGGTAGTTGTTTGTCAACTCAGCAAACCTTCTTACTCATGTTTATGATCTTGTTCTACTCTAGAAACAATGTCACATGAGACTAGTATTTTTCTTTTGATTCAATTGTAATACTTTAGAAGCTTGTACACGTGACAACCAGATTTTGGGGATATTTTTGAGTTTATTATAAAAAATTTCGCATTTTATTGTAATGGTTGAGTTTTAGGCAGACTTGTCTTGGTGGGTTTAGACGAGTGTCATCACGTCCATTTTTGGGTCGTGACATTTATGTATATGTATACCGAAATATACAGATTATTAATAGTCATAACAAACATAGAGTTTGCTATGGAACACAATTATACAAACTATAGCTATAACATACAAATATGATTTTTATGTTGGGCAAATTACAGAAATCACATACTTTTAAGGCAAAATTACAATGTATCCCTTAAAAGTTTATAATTACAGAATACCCTATCTCTCAATCCAAAGAAGCATAATGTTACTCAAAAGTCATGTTTTCCACGTCTTCTCGAATGGAATCAAACAGCACGGTGGAAAGATAACGCTCTCCAGAACTAGCGATAATAATCTGTGAACAGAGAATTTTAGGCCAGTGTTCAAATGTTTTAAGGAGACAGAGAAAGAATGTTATCAGCTTAATTACTGAATAGAATTAACTTACCACAATAAGTTTCCCAGCATTTTCTGGCCTTTTTGCTACTTTTACTGCAGCCCCTGATGATATTCCTACCTGAAAATATTCCAAAAGAAAAAGTAAGTACAGATTAGCCTTGATGACATAATAAGAACACACATCACAAATGACGTGGAGGACAGTCAATCTGGTGAATTTACCAGCAGGCCTTCTTTCAATGCAAGAAGCTTTGTCATTTCAATAGCTTCATCACTAGATACCTGAACAGTACATTAAATAAAAACAGAAGCTGATATCATACCAGGAAAAACTTAATACACACTGAACAGAAATTTAAATGTTTATAATCTGACAACTATTTATATGGTATACATACAGCCTTACTTGAAGAACTTCATCCAGTATGCTGAGATCGAGAACAGCTGAGATTAAACCAACACCAATTCCTTGGATTTTATGCGTCCCTTTTACATTTAATTACACACATAAAGATGGAAACTTGACTGACCTAGTTGTCCTCCGTTTAGAATCGCATTTTCAGCTGGTTCTATACCATATACCTTTATTTCTGGATTCTTCTCCTTAAGGAACCTTCCTGCTCCCGTCACCGTGCCTCCAGTCCCAATCCCTGCAATGAAAATATCAACTTTTCCTCCTGTGCTCTTCCATATTTCTGGTCCAGTTGTTTCATAATGGATCTGTACATTCCTACTTGATAAGTATGACATTTACGTTTTTATATATAGCAAATTAATGAATAAATTATTTGTATTGGAGACACCTTTGGATTGGCAGGATTCTCAAACTGATGAAGAAAGTGACAGTTTGGCGTCCTATCTAGTATCTCTTGAACCTTCTGAAGTACACCATTAGTACCTTTGGATTGGCAGGATTCTCAAACTGACGAAAAAAATGACTGTTTGGCGTCCTATCTAGAATCTCTTGGGACTTCTGAAGCAGACCATCCAAACCTTTGGCTTAAAATAAAAGATGAATGCAAAGAGTAGCAAGAAAGATCTCAGAAAGGAAAATACTTCCGTGACATCTTTCGCGATCTCCCTCCTTTCTTCCATACTGACTTGCTGCAATAATGAGAAACAAGAGCTAGTTAAGAAAAGAGCTATGCATAGTTGATAATAAGAAAGAAGATAATTAACCTATGTAACCTACTACACTCTCATGGAAGTGAAACCACAATGTATATATATGATGAGCCAGATAAAGAAATGCATTATATATATATATATATCAACCATACAAGAAAAAAACTTGCTCGATCTTCGACACTCTCTAAGAATGTTAAGATATGACACTAGGCCTAACTCAACCCAGAAGCTAAATCTTGAAGAGGCGATTGCCCAAGTACTATCAGTCCACAACAATTACTTTAGGAGCTGTCCACTGCCACAAATGAACAAGCAGTCAACTGCCACAAATGAACAGACATCATCTGATAATTGCTTATACATAAATTTAAAAGGATGATCATAAGTGGGTTGTTACTGTTGTTGATTAAATCACTTTACGAAGTTAGGAAGAAAGATAAGTCCTTTAAAAAAAGAATGACACTTTTTTTCACGTAACATGTTTAAGAGGATAAAATTGAAATATCTTTTGATATATTTTTAGTTTATGATCTCAAAATTCAATTTTTTTTAATTAAATTTTGTATCAAGTCAAAACCAGAGTTAGAAATTGCCACTTATTTTAACTAAAATGCACACAGGGACACTTTTTTTAAATATAACCAAAACGGACAAATCGCTATAACACACGACCGTCTATATCTCATGGATTTTTATTTGTTTTCAATAACTTGCTCATGCTTGTTTTGTCTTTTTTGTTTTTTCTTTTGGCAAGTAGTCGCTCACAATCGAGCGATTTCCTCTCCTTTTTAATGTAAGTACAATCAATGATTGTAGTAAAATAATTTGCTCATGCTTATTTTACTAATTAATTAATTCTTTTATTTGTGTTAAAAGACAATTTTTATTTCTTCAAATTCTTAATAACAAGTCTAACATAAAATAAATAAAGAATTTATTGTGTAAAAATGAAGGATACAATTCTTATTTTTAAAATAATACAATAAAAAAATTGTTCTTTATTTTATACAATAAATTCTGTATTTTATTTTGTGTTTTATACACTAGTATTTTATGTTTTAATTTCAGGAATAATTTTATAGTTCATTTGGATAGATTATTTTAATTATATTAAAATCATGGTGTTAAAATTTAATTATATCAATATTTAATGATTTTTTTGATTTACTATTTAATAAAAATAATAAATTATTTAGCGTTCAATTTTCTTATTAGACACCAAATGAGAAAAAAAGAAAACTAGAAGATGAATATGAAAGAGAGAATCGGAAAAATAAACAAAAAAATTCTGAGTGCAACAATAAGTTTGAGAAAATTGCAAAATAGAGGAACATGAAACGATGTTGAAGGAGTACGTACCTGTAAGTAGAAAACTTCCTATTGTCATTTAAGGATCCTCATTGAATAAAATCATATTATTATTATTATTATTTATTAGAAAATTAATCAAAGAAAATATTTTAATATTAATATAATTAAAGTTTAACATATTATAATCAAAATAATCAATCCAAATAAATTAAAATAAATATTTCACAAATTAAAACATAAAATAATAATAATGTATAAAACGTAAAATAAAATAAAGTATTTATTATGTAAAAATGAAAAATAAGAATTGTGTTATTTTAAGAATAAGAATTTTATTTTTCATTTTTACACAATAATTTCTTTTTATTTTACATTAGACTTAAATATTTTAAATATATCGGGATGAGCTAATATTAAGAATTTGTTTTTTTTTT
>JAJOOS010008472.1:0-13781 GCA_029582725.1 Solanum chiquidenum
TGGTCGAATATAGACCTTATCAATGAGATCTTTCAACTGTTCCTTAAGCTCTTTAAACTATGTTGGTGCCATCCTATATGGTGGAATAGATATAGGACCAAGGATATATGTTCTTGATGGTAACTTTGTTCAACTGACGGTAATCTATACACATCCTAAGGGAACCATCCTTCTTCCTCATAAATAAGACCGAATCGCCTAAGGTGAGACACTTGGTCGAATATAGACCTTATCAATGAGATCTTTCAACTGTTCCTTAAGCTCTTTAAACTATGTTGGTGCCATCCTATATGGTGGAATAGATATAGGACCAAGGATATATGTTCTTGATGGTAACTTTGTTCAACTGACGGTAATCTATACACATCCTAAGGGAACCATCCTTCTTCCTCATAAATAAGACCGAATCGCCTAAGGTGAGACACTTGGTCGAATATAGACCTTATCAATGAGATCTTTCAACTGTTCCTTAAGCTCTTTAAACTATGTTGGTGCCATCCTATATGGTGGAATAGATATAGGACCAAGGATATATGTTCTTGATGGTAACTTTGTTCAACTGACGGTAATCTATACACATCCTAAGGGAACCATCCTTCTTCCTCATAAATAAGACCGAATCGCCTAAGGTGAGACACTTGGTCGAATATAGACCTTATCAATGAGATCTTTCAACTGTTCCTTAAGCTCTTTAAACTATGTTGGTGCCATCCTATATGGTGGAATAGATATAGGACAAGTATCTGGAAGAATATATATACCGAAGTCTATCTCTCTCTCTCAGGAGGGACTCTGGGAAGATCATCTGGAAAGACTTTTGGAAACTCTTTTACTACTGGAACTGACTGAATATGAGGTATCTCAACACTAGAGTCATTAACTCGGACCAAGTGATAGACACACCCCTTAGAAACTAACTTTCTTGCCTTAAGGTATGAAATAAAATGACCCTTAATCACTGTTGAACTACTTTTCCACTCTAAGACTGGCTCATTTGGAAACTCAAACTTGACAACTCGAGTTCTACAATCAACTGAGGCATAAGAGGCATGAAGCTAGTCCATACCAAGAATGACATCAAAATCTACCATGTCTAACTCAACTAAATCAGCCATGGTACTTTTTTTATTGACTGAAATGGGACAATCACGATAGACTCTCTCTGCTAGAATAGACTCACAAACATGTGTATAAACACTGAAGGGTTCACTAAGTTTCTTAGGAATAACATCAAAATTCATAGCAACATATGGAGTTACAAAATATAAACTCGCTTATGGGTCTAGCAAAGCATAAACATTAGAGTTAAAGACTTGGATCGTACCAGTGACAACATCTGGCGAATCCTCTTGCTCTTGGCGACTGGTGATAACATATAGGCGGTTTGCTCCTCCGCCAGTACCTGAAGTAGCTCCTCTATCTTGTGGAGCAACTGAAGAAGACTGGGCTCTATTTCCCCCATTACTATTACCCTGCTTGTTCTTTGGACATTCTCGCATGAAATGATCATTCTTTCCTTACTTGAAGCAACCAGTGGAGCCCTCACGACATGTACCTAAGTGGTTCCTACCACACTTAGCGCATGCAGGAGGCTTACTACCCCCTTGAGCCATACTACCCTGAGAATAGGCAGGTTTGGCTCTGAAATTCTGACTATTGTACTCACTCTTATTCTTTGGTGCAGGTGCACTAGCAGATAATTGAGCAGGTCCCTTCTGTTTCTGTTGGAAGGATGACCGGTTGGCATTGTTCTTCTGTTGCCCGGACTCATTCCTTGTCTTAGCTCTCTTATTCTTAAGCTCATTTCTATCCCTCAACTTGCTGCACATAGACCATCAACCTTGAGATATCCATGTCACATATTAGCATTGCAGCCCTACCTTCCTTACTCGACAAACGAGACAACCCAGTAATAAACAAACTCATTCTACTCCTCGTGTCCGCAACCATATCCGGAGCATAATGGTACAGTTGGGTGAACTTCAACCCATACTTATGAACACTAAAAAAATCCTGCTTAAGTGTGAGGAGCTCTCGTACCTTAGCCTATTTCAATCTCGGGGAAAGAAACGCCCCTAGAAGGCCTCCTCAAAACAAGCCCAATTCACAGGTGGTGCATCCTCAGCTCGACTCTTCGATTCTTCTTCCATTGATCGAGCCAAATCCTAGCAACACCCTTCATTTGGTATGCAGCTAGTTCCACCCTCTCAGTATCAACAATGTGCATGACATCAAATACCTTTTGCAACTCCTCAATAAAATTCTCTGGATCCTCAGTAGTGCTTGAACCAGTGAAACTTGGAGGGTTCATTCTCAAGAATTCGCGGATCCTCGAAGTATCAGCCTCTTTTTGTCGATCCCCTCTTTGTTGCCCAACCTGATTAGTCACAGTTTGACTTAACATCCTTATTGCTTCCCTGAACTCAACTAGTAACTTTTCCTTGGGGTTGCACTTCAAGTGCATTAGGTACCCCTTGCTCCTCAATATTACTCCTAGCAGGACGACCTCTGACAGCTCTTCGTGGAGGTATGATTATCTGAAAACACGCGCAAGCATGAATTAAAAGGAAACTTTTCAGAGATCAAACTCTAACGCACGAAATCAGTGTGAAAGAAGTGAGAAATTTTCCTAAGTGTTGCATCCTATTAATTATAAATGTGGCGCGCTTCACACCGATAACTAGGAATTTACAGACACGACTTCATAGACTCCCTAGAACTCTTGAACTCTGTGCTCTGATACCAAGTTTGTCACGCCTCCGAGACTACACCCTAGACGGGACTGGCACTCAAGAAATATTGCTGGCCCCAAGTGAACCCTTGGCCTGTCTTACTTACTCAGCGGAAGACTTAAATCAACAAAGATAAATCGATGTAATAAACTGGAATGTTATAAATGAACATTCAACTGGCCATTAAGGCAAACTCAAGTCTCGAAACAAGATAATGACAATGAAAAGACTAAAGAACTAACATCTGACTTACTATGAAGCCTCTAAAACAACTGAGATGGATGTCGGGACAAGACCCCCGATCATCCTAACAAATGAAATACTAAAAAGCAAATGATAACAAAGGAGCCCTCCGAAATGCAAGGAGGCTCACCAACTGACTATGAATGCTCAACTGGATCAACGAGGCGCGGGATGATGATCATGGTTACTTGTGTCTGCATCATAATAAGATGCAGGCCAAATGACATTAGTATATTGAATGTACGAGTATGCGAGGGGAATTCTAAAACAAGACATAAGCTTGAAAGGAACTAAAGAACTTACCTGCCTCAACTCAACTCAACATAACTGAACTCATTTCAGTATAAAGCAGTTTAAAACAAGTGCAGTATAAAGAAAAGCTGTTTAAAACATAGATGTTAACTCAGTGTATTTTGGAAATACAATGGTACTCTGTATGTATGCAAATATACAATATAACTCTGAAATGTATGTAAAAATACAATAAACTGTGTTTATAAGAATACAATTACTTCTGTGGGAGTTTTTCTAACCGAAAACCATCACTTAAGAGCTATTGTGATGATACAATGTTTTGCCTCATGCTGCCAGGGCCATCCTATACCTTGCCGAAGGTATAGAACCTGAACTACGGATCCACTAGTCTATGCAAAAAAGCACTAAAAGAATCATCTAAAAAGTATGACCATTTTCTACCCATGATGGCTACATGGTTTATGGGGGCTGTGAATTGTCTGAACTCTCCGCCCTATCGGTACTCAATACTACTCCCAAAATATAATACTTGCTCTTATGTTTAAAAACATACTTCTTTTTGTGGTTTGAGATAATTGTTCAAAACTTAGCGAAAAAGCTATCTTGGAAATCAAAGTTTCCCTTCTTGCTTAATTGTGAAAACATTTACTCTTTTCTGAAAACTAGCTCAAAGGCTATGTGGAAATCTTAGTTTTCGTTCATATTTAAATGTGAAAACATTTTAAACTCTTTGGGAATACATAGTCCCCATATACTTCTTTGAAGAAATAAACTTCAATCTTTACTCTTTACTCAACTTGAACTTTAAGTCTTAAAACAAAGATAAAATCATTTGCAAAAGACTTCTTGAAAGGACTCTAAGAACTTCCTAGACTTGGCTCTTAACTTACCTTGAAATTGAATTTATGGATTCAAGGTTATGATTCATGTTTCTGAATGATTTCTAGGTGTTTAGAAGTCATTTAGAGTAGTTAGAATCAATAGAAAGTGTTAGTACACTTTAGAAAGACTTAAACGGGCAAAATGATGAAAAACTGGGGGAAAAAGACAATTCGGGAGCATCCTTAGCGCACCACGCCAGCCCCAACTTTTTGGGGCTCATTTTGGGTGCACTGCAGGCGCGCCATCCCAGACTCTCTGGCGCTATGGGGGTGCGACGCGCCTGGCCCTCCCCAGGTGACAAATTTTTTGAACTCATTTTTTGATCCTAAATCATTTTAAATCGATTTCTTTTCTCAATACTTTCTTAGATTCAGATACCCAAAATATGTACACTAGAATCTAACTCGAAACAAATTTTAACATCGCTAAAATGTCTCAAGAAAACCCATCAATCACATGTAAGTTTAAGAATGAAAACAATTCAAGAACACAACTTAAGAACATCAAATTCTAATTCTTTTATGAGGAAAATCGATGTATTAAACATGTTTGGCGTGTGGGTGAATGGACCCAACTCTATGTGATATCACATACCTCGTAGGAATCACCCCTTGACGAAATCCACAAGCGATTCCATACAAAGACGACGAATCTTGAACTTTCTTCTCCTTTCTACTCTTTTTCTCTTTTCTCCAAGCCCTAGCGTGAACTTCCAATTTTCTAAACTGACCAAATTCTGATTTGAACCTTAATTAATTCACTAAAACGCATTAAATCAGTTGGGTAAGGAAAAAATTAAAATATCCTTCCAAAATCCGGTTCTAGACTTTCCTTATTTGAATAGCCCAACTTCGAATGGACATATCTCACTCATACAAACTCGGAATCACGCAAACTCAGCGGCGTTGGAAATATTATTCGAATATCTTTCCTACGATATTTGGAAACACACCTAAATCATCCTGAGCTAGAAGTTATGGACATTTGAAGTTGACCGAAAATCCAACTTAACATACTTAATAAATTTTCCAGATTTTTATATTATTTCCAAAAATTACTATTTCCACTTTTTAACTTATTTCTAGTTACGGGGTGTTAAGCTAACTAATATCGGTTGGCACGTACATCTATAAACATTGGAACGAGTGTCATGATCTGACACACTAACTGGGATTGATTGCCACGTACCGGCATAAACATTGGAATGGGTGTCATGATCCGACACACTGACTTGGAACGGGTAACACGTACCGGTACACTAATAGTTTTGGTATGGGTTCCATGAGAGGACCATTAAATTGAGTTCCGTGAGAGGACCATTGATTTGAATTATGTATCTACTTGTGATGGTTACGTTCATGTCTAATGATGACTAATATTGTATATGTTTGGTATATGCCTGTTTTATAATGTTGTAGTTACTTGCATGTGTTTCACTTATTGGAATAGCCACGTGACCCTACTAGTACACTGTGGTTGTGTACTGATACTGCACTTGCTTGTTCTTTGTTGAGTACAAGCATCTTTAGGCGACTATTGATAGACCTCAGCTCGGTGGCTATTGAGCGTGACCGGATCCAAGGTTGAGCTAGTTCTTTCAGGCTGCTATGGATCTCTCCTATTTAAGTCCACTATTTTCAGACTCCGACTATTTGTTAAAGGTGTTTGTTTAGTTTCGGGGTTGTACCCCTTGTTTTTAGACTTGTCATTAGTAGACTTTTGGTACAATGACTTTCAGGTTCTAGGGGTTGTTCTTCCGTATTAGTTTGGCTAGTTTATTTAAACCCATAAAGTTTATGGGAACTCTATTTTATTTCTGCATTGAACCTGCTTCCTTATCTTTAAATGCCTTAGTATTTGGTTGAGTTGTCAGTTTGGGTTGTAGTAATGGTTCTCCCATCGGAGGGTTAGTATGGGTACCAATCACGACAGTCTGGGTCGTGACAAAGTTGGTATCAGAGTCCTAGGTTTGTTGATCTCATTGTACCAAAATGAGTCTAGTAGAGTCTTGCGGAATGGTACGAAGACGTTCGTACTTTTCTTTGAGAGGCTATAAGACTTTAGGAAAAACTCACTTATTTCTACTCCTTCATGCTATGAGTTGAATCCAATTGGTATTTGGGTGATACAAATTGGTGTCTTTCCTCCTTCACTCTATGGTTCGAACTAGAGCAGCAAAAGTTGTAACACCATCACTAGCAAGAGAAGATGTGTATAGACTATCGACAGTTGGATAGGGTCACTATTCAAAACAACAATAAATTCTAAGATTGATCTAATTGTGGCTATCATCAATTAATGATTAGGCCTGAGGATATACCAAAAATGACATTAGGGACCCGCTATGGGCACTATGAGTTTCTAGTCATGTCGTTTGGGTTGACAAATGCGCCTGCAACTTTCGTGAGTTTGATGAATGGTGTATTCAAACCATTTCTTAATTCGTTTGTTATAGTATTTATTGATGACATTTTGGTTTATTCAAAAAGTGAGGAAGAGCATGCCGACCATCCTCGTATTATTCTGGGTGTTCTTGGGAAGCAAATGTTATATGCAAAATTTTCTAAAGTATGAATTTTGGTTGACTTCAGTTGCCTTTTTGGGGCATGTAGTTTCAAGGGAAGGGGTAATGGTAGATCCCTAAAAGATTGAAGCAGTCAGGAATTGAGTCTGACCTAGTTCTGTGACTGAAATTAAGAGTTTTGTGGGGCTCGCTAGCTACTATCATCGCTTGTGAAGGGTTTAAGGTCAGATTTGCAAATTCAAGTTTATAAGTGACAACATTCAAAAAGTTTTGGTAAGGGACGACTAGATAATGAACATCATTACTTTGGAAAATACATTTAGTATTGTTGTCATAACATGTATGGGTTGTTTAGCGAATGATGAAATTAAGTTATGCCAATTGAGGTTAGAAGATATACAATGATTTCCTGAATTGATTGTATATCAAAGAGAGTCATGATACAACTACTACAATAGCAACAATGCTTACTTGGTTAAGTTATTAAGTGTGTTACAATTGTGGAGAACCTGGGCATATGAGGAGCAATGCATCCATGCAAGGAGGTTGCCCGTCGAGATGACATGGCTCAGTTTTATGTCTTTCCGGGAAAGACCGAGGTTGAGGCGTCAGATGCAGTGATCACATATACTATTCTTATATGTGATCGAATGGCTACTATTTGTTTGAATCTGGGTTCTACTTGTTCATATGTGTCAGTTTAGTTTGCCTTGGGAATTGATGCAGTTTGTGGTGTACTTGATGCCCCATCCATGTTTTTACCCCAGTTTGTCATAGTCACCCATGTGTATCGTGTTTGTCCTTTGAGTTTATGGATTTTTAGACTTGGGTTGATTTGGTTATGTTGGATATGACTAACTTGATATAAGCTTAGGCATGACTTGGTTGTACCCTTATTATACCGGGTTTAATTGTAATACTAAGTGGGTAACTCTAGAGATCCCAGGTAGGGAAAAGTTAGAGTGGTAAGGGGTGTACAAGCCTAAGCTAGCTAAGATCATATCTTTCGTGTTAGATAAGGAACTGGTGGGGCAGGGTTGTTGGCTTATTTAGCTCATATTCGGGATGTGAGGTTGAGTCTCTCTCTATTGAGTCTATTCATGTGGTGTCAAAATTTAGAGAAGTGTTTCCAACTGATTTTCCTAGTATGCCTCCGGATAGAGATATAGAAATCTGCATTAACTTGGAAACTGGTACTCGCCCATCTCCATTTTTTTTTATCGCATGGCTCTGGCAGAATTGAGAGAACTTAAAGCTCAATTCCAAGGGCTTCTTGATAAATGGTTTATCCGTCCTAGTGCTTGGGGTGCTCCTGTCTTGTTTGTTAAGAAGAAGGAGGGTAATATGAGGACTGGTGATTTTATCTTAAGCCATAAAGGGGTGGATTGATACCGGAATGACAAGCTTATGGAAAGAGAAAGTACTTGGGTGAAGGAAATTGATGATTTTAGTAAGTAAGTGCGTATTTAAATTGGGTTAGTCCTTTAAATTTGATGAGGTTACCTGAGTTTAAGGCGTCGTGTTTATGAAAAGGTTGACTTCTAGTGATAGTCCGGGCTGACCAACCATAATGGTAATAAGAGGTTGGGATGGGATGCAACTATGTAATAAGATTGTTGGTTAAGCGAATTTTGTATAGTAATTATGACTTGTGAGTATCTAAGGTTGTGGTTTTCTAATATTTGGTGAGTAACGTGGTTGTATGGAAAGATTTAAGTGATGGTGGGACACCACTCGAATAGAATTTTAAAGAGCTAGAGTTATAATGAAGGGAAATATAGTGGGATGTAGTACAACATTTAGAGAGAGGCGAGATCAAGAATATTTTATTTGATTGCAAAGGCTAAAGAGATATCTTCAGAGGGGTAGATAATTGGGTTCAGAGATGCGTGATTTCATTCGTTTTGCTATGGCTATGGTAATAGTGTCACAAGTCCGTCAGATTGGTTGAAAACTATTGGGAAAGACTTGAGAAAAGAGTGTACATACGTTAGCTTGAGTGTGATGATAAGTGCTTTGTTTTTGTTTTGAGCTTAGTAATGAGTACGATTGAATTGTTAGCGAAAGATATTGTAAGATCGATGGAGATGCGATCAATGATAAACGAAGATCTATGAATTCATAAAAATCTTCAAGGTATAAGCTAATGTTGATAGATAAGGGGATTGTGTGATACAATTGAATTTACAATTCACATTTTTCATTATAAATCTACATTCGTGGTGATATATTTTGTCAAGGTATGAATTTGCAAGGTGAGAAATGATCAATTGTATTAGGTATTGAGCATTTGAAAGGACTTACATCTGGGTTGAGTCGTAAAGTTGATTAATGTTGAATGTTAAAGTACCTAAGAAAGGTTTTCATGTTAAAAGTGTTGGTTTAGAGTAAGGTAAATGATCCTAATGTTCATGATGGTTGTTAGTATTGATAGTATGGACTTCAGTGGAATGATGTGAATAGTATGTGGAGTCAACTGAATGTAAATGACTGGCATCGGCTCTTCAGAAAAAAACCTTTAGTGTCACTCGATAAATTCTTATGTGACCATCTACTTCATGTTGTACATGGTTGTGAGTATGATTCACTAGCTATGCTCACATGTTTTTTCACTTTTGTGGGTGGATCCCTAGTGGTGGATCAGGGGTACCAATCCTGTGATGTCCTCTTGGTTGAGTGGGATGATTGAAAAGATTTGGTTATTTCAGATGACATATTTGGCGTTGTCTTGGAGTTGTTAAGTGTTTCAGTGGTTCTACATGTACCACCTTGTTTATGAGAATTCATAAAAGAGATACCATGTTTAATTATGGTTGTCCGACAACCTTAATATTCATCTTGTCGTCGAGGTCACGTAACAATTATGTGTGGTTGAATGTGGGGATCATTGGGTCCAATTCTACTGTACTTAAGGGTAATCTACAATCACAATTGCTAAATCTAGCCTTTCAATAGTGTTGTTAGGGGGTTTGTATGCTTGGACATATCCCTCGATAGGTATCCGATGTCTAAGGATCAAATTTTTATAACCTAAGCTCATGAGATGGAGATGTTGTTAAGAACTATAATTCTTTGGATATTATGAGTGTGTGTTAGTGGGTTCAAGTTCAATTCTATTTGTAGCGAGTATTGATTTGGAATTTTATCATGCTTATGTGCTAAAAGATTCATCCGGATTATTGTTTCAATGTCCTTGATAACATGTTGCAGACGTGTGTACGATCAACTTTGGTGGTTGTTGGAAATCATTTTTGTTGTTAGGTAAGTTTCATACAACAATATCACTCGAGTATTGAGATGACTTCATTGAGGCTTTGTATGGGAGGATGTCTAGGTGTTCAATTGGTTGGTTTGAGGTTAAATATATGAAACCCTTAGGGGGTCGATTTGGTGAAAGATTCTCAAGATAAGGTGAGAAGTATCCAAGCTAAGCTTCTAGTAGCCTAGAGGCGACAAAAAAAGCATGTGGGATAAGTATCCCTAGTTATTCAACGATTCGGATACTACTCTACCCTTACTTTAGCCCTTTTCTCTTAGTTTGTCACTTGGGGACGAGTGATGGGTAAATTGGTATCTATTGTAACGATCTGTTACCGTCGTTATAGAAAAGCCAATAGGGAAATTTTTTGGGCCGGAAAACCTTTTGGTAGTAACTTGAAATTTCCTGCCTAGCCTAGATTTGGACGAAATCGGAGTCAGTGAGGTCTAGGAAAATCTTGTAACAAATGAGAGGTTTAATATGGAATGTGATTACATGAGTGGATAGCTAAGACGTTAAGGAACCCGTACGATTTTATGGAACCGAATTCAGGCGAGTAGAACTCCCAAAAATGATCTTAGCGTGAATGGGTATTTTCTGAGTGTCATGGGATGAAAGTGTGTTGTGAAATGAGGGTTTGGAATTCTTAAATTTGCTCATTATTTCTGTGCAAGCTGGTAAGGTGGGATTTTTCCTCCAGGACGGGGACGCTATAGCGGACAGACACGACTTAAGTCGGAAATAAATCCCAAAAATGTTTTATTCTGCACTTTTGGACTTTGAGAACTAAGGAACGACCAGGGCTATTTCTTGAAGGTCTTCCACCTCTTCTAGCACTAAAGGTAAGGATTTTACTCTCCTAATCCGTTTTTCGATCTATAGAACTTGGGTTCTTGGTTAATTACTATTGAGGGAGAGTTTTTGGACTGAATTGGATAGTGGAAAAAAGCTCTAGCTACACCTTAGGATCATGGGTTGGTCTTGGGTTATGAGTTTGTTATAATTCGGTTAATTAAACTTTTGATTGTTGATCCTTGCGTATATTAACTGTTTGTAGACCTAGAACAAACGGAAAGAATGAAGGGAAAATTCAAGTGCCTTATGGGACTCAAGCTTGGATTTGAGGTAGGTGATGGTTGTGATTTCATGTCGGTGTGATGTATGTTAGTAATTACTCCATTATAATGCATGTATGTATGCGAATGTTGCATTATTGATCACATTAATCGTAAATGAGTATGAATGAAGAATTGTATGCCATGAATCAACTCTTGATTGTACGATTATGAGAATGTACATTGTGATTGTGATTGTGGCTTGTTGAATGGATCGGGTGTTACGTTTCGGCACACTAACTGGGATCGATTGTCACGTACTGGCATAAACATTGGAATGGGTGTCACGATCCGACACATTAATTGGAATCGGTTGCCACGTACCGGCATAAACATTGGAACGGGTGTCACAATCCGACACACTAACTTGGAACGGGTACCACGTACCGGTACACTAATAGTTTGGGTATGGGTTCCATGAGAGGACCATTGAATTGAGTTCCGTGATAGGACCATAGAATTGTATTTTGTATCTACTTGTGATGATTACGTTCATGTCTAATGATGACTAATAGTGTATATGTCCGGTAAATGCATGTTTTATAATGTTGTGGTTACTTGCATATGTTTCATTTATTGGAATAGTCGCGTGATCCTACCATTACACTGTGGTTGTGTACTGATACTGCACTTGCTTGTTCTTTGTTGAGTACAGGGCATCTTCAGGCAGCTATGATAGACCTCAGCTAGGTGGCTATTGAGAGTGACCGGAACAAAGGGATCCAGTTCTTTCAGGCTGCCATGGATCTCTCTTGTTTAAGTCCACTCTTTTCGAACTCAAGCTATTTGTTAAAGGTGTTTGCTTAGTTTCGGGGTTGTACCCCTTGTTCTTAGACGTGTCGTTAGTAGAGTTTTGGTACAATGACTTTCAGGTTCTAGGGGTTGTTCTTCCGCATTAGTTTGGCTAGATTATTTAAACCCTAGGAGTTTATGGGAACTCTATTTTATTTCTGCATTTAAACCTGTTTCCGTATCTTTAAATGCCTTAGTATTTGGTTAAGTTGTCAGTTTGGGTTGTAGTAATTATTTTCCCACCGAAGGGTTAGTGTGGGTGTCAATCACGACGGTCTGGGTCATGACAACAAATTTTATTTTTCCTTTGATATTTTTATTGGAATTCAATAATTTGAATGTTGTAATTAGGATTCTAAAGTTAAAATCACAACTAAAAAAACTGTCAAAAAGAGACGGAAAAAGACGACGGACTGCATCACTTTTTTTGCCAAAAGCGATGCAGTCAATCTCGCCGCTTTTTGGCTCAACGCTTTTCCAAAATCAACGGACTGCATCGCTTATTGTTTTTAAAAAAAAAAAAAATAATTAAGAATGCGACGCCGTCCGTCACTTTTTTTTTTTTGTAATTTTCATAAAAAGACGAAGTCCGTCACTTTTCTTAATTTTTACTCCCTTCGTCCCATTTTATGTGGCATCATTTGACTTGGCATGATATTTAAGAAAAAATGAAGACTTTTTGAAACTTGTGGTCTAAAATAATTCTTAGATATTTGTGTGGTCGAAAATTATTTCATTAAAGGTAAAAGGGGTATTCCAAAGTTAAATTATTTCTAATTATGGTAAGGTGACATTCTTTTTGGGATGGACTAAAAAAGAAAGGGTGCCACATAAAATGGGACGGAAGGAGTAATTTTTTAGAATCTTGAAAAGTGACAGACAATGAGACACCGTCCGTCGCTTTTCTGGAAATGAAAATTTTGAAAAATCCAGAAAAAGCGACGGACAAAAGAGCCTTGTCCGTCGCATTTTGGATTTTTCAAAAAATAAAACCCAGGAAAGCGACGGACTAAAGGACCCTACCCGTTGCTTTGCTGGGTTTTTAAACAAATAAAATCAAGAAAAGCGACAGACAAAACCACCCTGTCTGACGCTTTTTCTGAATATTTTTTTACAGCAGAAACTGTCAGTTTCTGTTGCACACCTGCAATTAAATTAAATTAAAATCAACCCCAATCAAACACAAAACATTATAAAGAAGCCACACAAAATATAAACCAACAAACTTAAATTAACACTCAAAAATATCTAAATCACAATATTTCTAACGTTTCACAACCTAAAGTTCTAAAATCCTACAAAAATTCAAGTTCTCTAAAGTTCACAACTTTAAGTTCTAAAATCCAAAAATAAATCAAGATTTCTAAAGTTCACAACCTAAAGTTCTAAAATCCTACAAAAATTCAAGTTCTCTAAAATTCACAACTTAAAGTTCTAAAATCCTATAATAATTCAAGATTTCTAAAGTTCTAAAATCCTACAAAAATTCAAGTTCTCTAAAATTCACAACTTAAAGTTCTAAAATCCTATAATAATTCAAGATTTCTAAAGTTCTAAAATCCTACAAAAATTCAAGTTCTCTAAAATTCACAACTTAAAGTTCTAAAATCCTATAATAATTCAAGATTTCTAAAGTTCTAAAATCCTACAAAAATTCAAGTTCTCTAAAATTCACAACTTAAAGTTCTAAAATCCTATAATAATTCAAGATTTCTAAAGTTCTAAAATCCTACAAAAATTCAAGTTCTCTAAAATTCACAACTTAAAGTTCTAAAATCCTATAATAATTCAAGATTTCTAAAGTTCTAAAATCCTACAAAAATTCAAGTTCTCTAAAATTCACAACTTAAAGTTCTAAAATCCTATAATAATTCAAGATTTCTAAAGTTCTAAAATCCTACAAAAATTCAAGTTCTCTAAAATTCACAACTTAAAGTTCTAAAATCCTATAATAATTCAAGATTTCTAAAGTTCTAAAA
>JAJOOS010008473.1:0-12339 GCA_029582725.1 Solanum chiquidenum
ATCACTGTATACTACATACTCTTTCCCTTCAATTGGTAGAGTAAGTATAGGCGCTTGAGTCAACAAGGATTTGAGAGTTTCAAAGCTCTCTTGACATTTGTCATCCCAAATAAACTTTACTTCCTTCTGCAAGAGCTTAGTCAAAGGAGAGGCGATAATGGAAAAGCCTTTCACAAATCTTCTGTAGTATCCTGCTAAGCCCAAGAAACTTCTTACCTCAGTCGGACTTTTGGGAGGTCTCCATTCAACAACTGCATATATTTTACTAGGATCCACCTTCACACCTTGTGTTGATACAACATGTCCCAGAAAAGCTACTTCATCAAGCCAAAATTCACACTTGGAAAGTTTAGCATAAAGCTCTTTCTCCCTCAAAATTTGCAAAATAATCCGGAGGTGTTTATCATGGTCTTCACTACTTCTGGAAAATATTAAAATATCATCTATAAAAACAACCACAAACTGATCAAGATAAGGTTTGAATACTCGATTCATTAGATCCATAAATACCGCAGGAGCATTTGTCAATCAGAATGGCATCACCAAAAATTTATAATGACCATACCGAGTTCTAAAAGCAGTTTTAGGAATATCATTCTCTCTAACCCGCAGTTGATGATATCCAGACCTTAAATCAATTTTTGAGAATACTTTAGCACCCTTAAGTTGGTCAAACAAATCATCGATCCTTGGCAGCGGATATCTATTCTTGATTGTTATTCTGTTCAATTGTCTATAGTCAATACAGAGCCTAAGAGTGCCATCTTTCTTCTTTAAGAATAAAACAGGGGCTCCCCAAGGAGAAACACTAGGTCGAATAAAACCTTTCTCAAGAAGTTCTTGCAGTTGAGATTTCAATTCTCTTAATTCTGCTGGATCCATTCTATAAGGAGTGATAGAAATAGGGGTAGATCCAGGGATAAGCTCGATTGGAAATTCAACCTCTCTTTCCGAGGGCAAACCCGAAAGGTTTTCTGGAAATACTTCTAGAAAATCACATACAGTAGGTATGTCTTTGATACAAGGACTCTTCAATTGTGTATCAACTATGTGAACAAGGTATACCTCACAACCTTGACGCAACAACTTTCTTGCCAACGCTGCATAAATAATACTAGATGTCACTGATCTTTCACCTTGTACAATGATGTGTGAAAATGTAGGATCTTTAAAAGTCACATGCTTAGACCTACAATCTACCACCGCATGATATTTATAAAGCCAATCCATCCCGCTAATAATATCAAAATCCTTGAAGGGCATTTCAATCAAATCAGCAGGGAAGACTAGGTTTTGAATCACAAAGGGATAATCTTGGTAAACTCAATAACACAGAACTTGATAACCCAAAGGACTTTCAACTAGCACATTATAATCAAGTCTCACAAATTTCACATTTCCAGGAAGAACAAGCGATGAACAAATATAGGAATGTATAGAACCAGGGTCAAACAATATAAACACACATAAGCCAAATAAGTTAAATTTACCGACAACCACGTCTTGTCCATCTTGATCATCCTTCTGCCTCAACGTATAAGCGCGTGCAGTAGCCTTTTGTCCACTAGCCTGATTAACTCCACTTGTACCCGTTGCCTGGGTGTGTTTAGGTCTTGCACCTCTATTAGTTTGAGGAGGATTAACATAAGGCTTATGAACTGAGCCTTCATTTTTAAAGGAAGGAGCATTACTAGGATTAGGACAATCTTTCACTTTATGATCAAAGCTCCCACAATTGAAACATTCACCAAAAGCTCTCCTGCAAGTGCCATAATGATTCTTTCCACATTGTGGACAAGTAGGAACACGAGGCTTGCCTTGGCCATAATTTGGAGTGCTAGCTATAGAAAATTCTGATCTGTTTTGCCTTTGTTGAGGTGGCCTGTTATCACTACCAGCCTTAGAATTATCAAACCTTCCCCTTTTGGATGGACCCCCAAAATCTGGTCTAGGCTTTCGGAATCTGTTTTCATTTCTACTAGTTTCTTCTTTATCAAGTCATTCCCAAGTAGAGGCAGCAGACACTAACTTACAAAATTTCTCATGTTGCAGGATTGACACATTCTTTCTAATGGAATCATTTAAACCATCTTCAAATTCATGCACTTGTCTTTTTCCTCTTTAATAATACCACCAGCATAGCGAGAGAGCCTTAGAAACTTCTGTTCGTATTCAGCAATAGACATGCATCGTTGCCTTAGATTCAAAAACTCCTTTTTCTTTGCATCACAATAAGTAGGTGAGACATACTTCATACAAAATTCCTTGAGAAAATCATCCCAAGTAAGAACAGAAGGCTTTACCTTGGCATTCGAAACACTTACCCATCAATCATAAGCACCCTTTTGTAACAATGAAATAGCATACTTAAATTTAGCAACATCTGAACACTCCAACTACTTAAATACCCTCTCCATACGATCAAGCCATTGTTCAGCATCTGTGGGATCAACAGTGCCTTCAAACTCCACTCCACCCATTTTCCTCATTTTCTCAAAGTTAATCCTGTGGGGATCATGCATCGATTCAGCCATATGGTGGAAGAATTCAGCCATTTGTTCAAAATGAGGATTCATGGTTTGAGTACCATGACTCATGTGAGGATGTAGACTAGCTCTTACACCCTGGTGGTTTCCCACTTCAGAACCACTAGTGTGGGGAACACACTGATTCGAGATATGTTCTCCAACCCCTTCCAATGCATGAGGTTGGGAAACAGAGGCACCAAAACCTTCACGAGCAGCTTCCATAGGTCGGTCAGAAGAAGTGGCCATAACTTAATTCCTTCAAAAGGGAAGATCACATTGCATTAAGGATGTGTACTAGATGCATATGCACTCTACATGCGATGCAATTATCATAAACCATATAAGCAAACAAATAATCTAAATAGAACCTTTTAGAAAGCAAACAACTATATTAGTAATTCACAACAAAAGTCTTAGAACCACAAACCTAGGCTCTGATACCAACACTTATAGCGACCCTTTCAAAACGATACCACTACTTAAACAAGAAATGTAATTAAGTACTTGCGATATTCAAAACCGATTAATGAGGGCATACTGATTTTAATCTAGTAGAGGGATTAGATTCATAACGAACTCTGACAAAAAAAAATTAAGCAAATAACCGACCAGATCTTCATGCATATATTAACCTCATACTCGAGGGTGAAATAACAAGAATATTACAAGCTTCCGAGTACCGAAATCAGCCGGCTCATGCTTCACACAACTTTCAAGACATATAGCAAACTAGTATATTACAAGGCTTGGGTTTACATACCCAAAAAAGATAAAAATGTATAACCATACTTATATTACAATCCATGGTGACATGACCAAATCAGCCCTCAAAATCTTTTGTAAATATACAGCACAAAGATCATGTACAAGTCCCAAGGTTATACAAAATATATATGCCTAAATGCAAATGTGATCTTCCTTAAGGCTTTCAAAATCTCCATCAACAATGGCCAGCTTCAAGCATCATCGCGAATAGCCCCTACGATAGAAACAACTATCGCTAAGCATATGACTTAGTGGTGTAAAAATTATAGGTTTGAAGCCCTCAAATTCGACAAGTTATCATTCTCAAGTCAAGGGCAGCACGATCGAAACAAAATCAGTAAATCAAGTAAACAATATACAAGGAGTATCAAGTTCAATAAATAAAGGTCTAAATGTCAAGAATGCTTATAGCACAACTTTTCACGAGATTCAATAACAAGGCTCACCCAATATATATATCATGTCGTCACACTAAGCACGAGCAAGAATCAAGAAGGATCAACGCCCTACATCAAGAAGGGTCAAAACCCAATAATCAAGAGAACCAATAACCATATTAAAAATGGCTTCCTAGTTCGTACTTAAAATGGACAGCTTCCATTCTTAAGACGAACTAAAAAATCCAGAGTCAAGATGGCAAATGATACGAACCAAGAGGCATGCCAAGAGTGATGAAGTCACAGCCACAAGAAGGAAAAGGTCCCAACAAGAGTGCTAAGTGATCAAACAATCCGTACAAGTGGGCGAGTTACACAAGCATCTTTAATGTATTAAATAATACCAACACGACAATGCAAAGTGACAAGGGGTAACCAAGGTACCAAGTTAAACTTTCAGTTATACCAGCAGGTAAAAAGAGTGCAAGTACAAGTTTATACACAAACCTCAGTTCTTTAGCACACAAACAGTCCAACAAAACTCAACGAGTCAAACCGTAGACCAAACAGCGTATCAAAGTCTTCAACTTGTATACAAGGATATAGAACTTTAAAAAACTGAATTCAATAACTTATTTACTTTCTAGCAGCTCAATAATGATGACGTAAAAATAGGGTTATCATCACAAGTAAGCCTAGCCTGTACAAATACGACTATGCTCCCAGAACAGTATATTCTGGCTATCCTATTGCCTCATGTCGCAATTAAGATTTGAAATGGCAAACGGCCAAAATGGAATGTATACTCTTCATGAAAGGTGTAGGTACCTCTCTTAAGGTTGCAAACAACCAAGAATCACCGCAAAATGTATTTTGGATCAAAAGATATATTCAAAACACTAACAGTTGTCCATACAAGATTTCAAACTTCAAAATCTAGACAGAACTTGTCCTATGATGCGTCCCATATTTCGAATCCATAACAACCAAATTAGAGTTTAACATAAACATAAGAGTTGTACATATACGAATTATATTACCAAATCATATTTATTCACAGTAAAAAAAGTTCTACAGAACGAGATATGCTTAATCTACTAAACGCTACCCAGCTCAAAAACAGGTTTTACTACTTACCAAAGAGAATAGTGTAACTCGATTTCCAGCCAAAAGGACCAATACTTTTTCTTGTGATCTTGAAGAACAACAGGTTAGATAATGTTCTAAGGGACTTATACTTCAGCTGAGACGAATTTCCTAAGAGGAGGTGCCAAAATATAGTAACACAAGAGGTGCTTATCATATACACAGCTGTCCGTAAAAGTTGGCTGCCCAAATAATAGTGTGTTGCCAATTGCATACATATACACCTATATATATATATATATATATATATATCCTTCACCTCCTTTTTAAAAATATACATATTTCTAATTAAAACATTACGCAAATACCCCCATACAATACATTAAATTACGATGACAATTATTTTAAGCAAGGTTGCAAATATAACATTATTTCAAGTTCCCAAAAAATGAGAATAAAACATATTGTAGTAATTAAGCAGTGGTTTATCGACATGCGACTCTTGTTAGCATTTTTGGGGTGTTACAGGTGTGGTTGAGCATTTATAAAAAATGGCGCCGTTACCGGGGAGTGGTGTTTAGAATTCTATTATTGAAGTTTAAATTGTAATCTTCTTGTGTTGTAGTTGAATCGAGTTACTTTGTTTTGTGTTTGTCCTGTCTGTTTTTGAACAGAGGAAGAAAAAAGTATGAACGGGAGTAATCGTAGCCAACTTGGCCACTAAGACGATATTGGAAATCTGAACGATGTGAATGACCCAATTCAATTGGGTGGTGTTGGTTCAATATGTCTACCTCCTGTTGAGAGGAATGTTGTCTTCCATGTTACTAGCACAATGCTACAGCTCCTCAAAATGAAAGGACTATATGGAGGGCTGGCCCATGAAGACCCCCATGAGAATATTCGGAATTTCGTGGATGTATGTGGTCCATTCTCGTTCAAGAGCATATCTAAAGAATCAGTCCGTCTCCAGTTGTTCCCATTCTCTTTGATGGGTTAAGCTACCAAATGGTTAGCTAATCTACCAAGGAACTCCATCACCACTTGGGATGAACTTACCACATCGTTCCATATGAGATTCTTTCTCCCGTCAAAGATGATGACCGATTAATAATGTTTCAAAGACACTTCATCCAATACTAAGCGTCAACGATCGTTAGTTAGTAATATAACCCAACTAAGTGAGTTGGGGTTAAGTCCCAAGGGAGTGGTATGTATTTGAGAATCAATAGAAAAGAATGAATATGCTCAAGTCAATCATAGGTAAAAATATTTACAAATAAAAGAATGGTTCAAGTTTGGGGTGACACAAGTGTCAAATAATAGGGGGATTTGGGTTCAACTATCAGCTACAACAACAAATAACACAAATATAACAAGTATAGAGACGAGTTCTTGGGATGTGATTGGATTATGAGCTAATGTAGACAAATGGGTGATTGCAATTAATAATGAATATCTGTAAATCAGTGAATAAGCTAGACTTTAGAGGGGACAAACTTTCTCTCCAACAATTTACCCCCAATCAAATTGGTTTCTCTCGAACACCAATAAGCAGCAATTAAGAACAGTCTAAGCTTTAGTCCATTCACTCTCTCGAGCTGAATGTGTGGAAAAAGGTTTAGGATTCACTCTCTCGAGCTGAACCCATGACAACCCAATACCCACAGACCATCAAATCAATAATTTTGGTTTTAAAACCTCTCTCTCGAGCAAGCCAAAAACACTAAGGTAGAGTTGCATTTGCAACTACAACCCTTTAGATTAAGCCACAATTACTGAATGAAATCACTTTTAAATATCATTTACACTATCAATTAACAATACACAGTATCTAAATCAACCCATAATCACATAATCACACCCCAATAATTAGGGTTTTAGCTAGACATCATAAAAAGATAGAAATCGTTACCAAATTGTGTTTCCATCAACTGGGTAAGATTAATATTGTCTTTACAAAGGTCTAAGATGAAGAATCTTCAACACCCACTTCCAATTTCTCAGAAATGGAAATCTTCAAATCTTCAAAGTTAAAGAAACATTGTCTCAAAACTTAGTTCTAAGCTCTCTAATGAAAATTAGATAAAAATATGATACAATCTGATGAAAAATCTAATTATTAATAAACTAAAAATTCAAACATGTATTTATAGTCACCAAAAATGTGCTGTAAAGGACCATTCGGCGCAATAAGTCAAAATCGCCGATCCACTCGACGATCCGCCCTTTGGTCAGTTCCATCGCCTTTTTGCTTTGGCCTTCAACAACTTAAAGTTCTGTAACTTTGGGCGTTATAACACTGCATCGCGGAACCGTTCGCCGACTCGCCGACTGCTCCTTTCTATCGCCAACTCGATTTTCTCCTTCAGGGCTTGGCACACTGGAATATTAGGTGAGACCCTGGCCACTCGGCGACTCACCCAATGGTTTAGGCGATCCTAAGGCCTTCTTTTCTTCGTTCTTTCAGCTGCCTTGCTCCTTTTTGCTCATTAGTGTCCATGCTTTGTTCCTCTATTCAAATACCTAAAAATCAAGGATTTATATAAGTTATTGGCATAAAATATGCATTTGAGGACACTAAATCTATTAAAATAAAGCCCTAAATGAGTCTAAATCGTGGACTCATCAATGATGCTCAGAGATAGTATCCAAGGTTTCAAACACTTGGAAGGTTAACCAATCCACGAGACGTGACCGAGATTTCAGAAATTGGTACTTCAATGTCCGACTCACAGAATGCCAAGCCACATATTGTTACAATACTTCTATAGGAGTCTTGACTCGATGAACAAAAGTGTTGCTGATCAACTTGTTCCTAGAGGTATAATGCAACAACCTTATGAGGTAGCGTCTCAACTCCTTGATGGCATGACCAAGATCAATAGAGCATGGTACACTCGTGAGGACCAAGTGTCTCCTCTCACTTTTAGGATGACGAAAGAGCCGATCGAGAAGGACTAGGAGAGAGACCAAAACATCACCAAAATGATGACCCAACTGGATATTTTGGAGAAAAATGTGATAAGTAGTGGGTTAAAGAGTGTAAATGTTGTTGGTGTTGGTGGAGGGAACCCCCATGAAGCACACTTTGAGACCCTGTACAATGAAAAAGTGAACTTCCTTGCAAATCAAGGAGGAGGTTTTCGTCCTAACTATCCAAGGCTGGGTGGAAATTCGAGTTGGAATAGAGATTATGGATGGAGAGACCGTGATAGAGAATGGCATGACCATAATGCTACTTGGAAGGAAAGGGACGGTGAAAAGGAAAGATACGTCCCACCTCATGAACGCCAAAAGCCTAATTAGCAAAGAGCTAACCCGAAGACCTTCCGTATGACAACCATGCTTGCACACATTCTCAATAAGGTAGAAGGGTCGGACAAGGTGTTGAAAGAGATGAATGAGGACTTCTCAACTCTCAATCAGACGGTGACTTTTCACTCAGTCTCTATCAAACAGCTGGAGACGCAAATGGGTAAAATCTCAACTCATTTAAATCCAAGGCTTAAAGGAGGGTTGCCTAGTGACACAATGGCTAACCCCAAAAATGAAGCTTGAATTGGTATCTCCTTTGTGCCACGACATTAAATAAGGCGCTTCTTGGGAGGCAACCTAAGTTTTTGGATATTTTTAAACTTTGCTTTTGAATAATGGGTGTTGATTTTGCAGGTTGAAAAGTGAAAAGTGTTGGAAAATGGGAAATATGTGAGCTAAAAGTCCAATTGGCGACACGTCGAACAGGTCAGCGTGCCTGATTTGGACCGCTGTTTGAACCACCCATCTTGATGGGGGATTATGTACAACTTGGTGAGCTAAAAGCTCAGTCGGTGACTCACCGAATAGGTTTGTCCGTCGTTTGAACTCACAAATTGCTGGGAGTTCTGTAAAACTCGACGAACCAAAATACCACTCGACGCATTGCCGAGTGGGTCGGCAAACCCTACTTTTCTCATCAACTGGCGCGCGAACTAAAAGGTTTTAATAGGCCAAATGGTTTAAACTTCAAAAAATCCTTCAGTTTCTCACTATTTTAACTTTCGCACTTTCACTCCGGCATTAAAATTCTAGTACTTTCACATTTTTACTCTCATTTTTGCGTGGGATCTTTGCTCGACATTGATTTTGGAGTTTCTTTTCCGCCTAGATTTACAAATATCAGCATAAAAGGTTGATTTTCCGAATCCCAAACTTAATTATTGGTTGAAATCAAATGCTTGTGATAAATTTGTGTTGAATATCGTTCGGTAGTGTAGTTTGATCATCGTATGATTGTTGGATTGCCCGTATTTAAATCAATTCGTGCTTAAATAATCGTAAATGATTGATTCTCGTGTCAATAGTTGATTAAATTGGTTGGTCGTGTTGATAATGTAATGGGGCAAGCGGGGTGAAGTCTGAGTAGCCCCAAATTGTGTTAATTGGCAAATTTTGCTTGATGATAGAGCGGTTGACATCATTTTTAAGAGCAAAAGATGTCAATTGGCCAATTTTAGCCAAATCGGGGGAAGTCTGAGTACCCCGGGGCCATGGGTAGTATGGGTCTTTCTTTAATTTCATAATGTGAGTATTGAATTTTGATCTAGTGTGCTGCAGGCTTGATTTTGAAGTGCAAGGTGAATAATTGGCACGTTGGGCCATTTGGCGAGCTGGGTCGAGCTCGCTGAATGGTTCAGTGTTTTGCCAAACGTCCTCTAGATAGCCCTTAATTTCACTAAATTGTGAGTTTATGTTCTGTAACTTTCCGCGATATGCGTGAGCTCACTGAGTTCATTCAGCGACTCACCGAAAGTGCTTCTTGATCGCCCTTCTACACCCTTATTTCTTTAAATTGTTCTGTAAGTTTCGACAAGCTACTTCTAGCTCACCGATTGGTATCGACGATCCACTGAATGGCCCTGCACATCGCCGACCAACTTTGATTTTTTGAACTTTTTGTTCTGGAACATTCGGCGAGCCCGACTTGGCTCACCAAAGTGGTTCGGTGACTCGCCGATCGGTTCAGCGAGTCTTCCTGCAACAATTTTTCTGAAATTTTTCTAACGCTTTTCACGTGGTCTTGCAGGCATAGCTAGACCCAAGGTAGCATGTAGAGACATACCGCCCCGAAAGCGGGCACATGGAATCACCATTAATGAAGAAGCAACTGCTTCTCGAGCAAAGGAAACTGAACTACCTCCAAAGGAAGGTAAAGGCAAGGGTAAGGCGCCCGTAGTTGTGACACCAGTGGAGGAAGGATCCGACAGTGAAGGAGTCTATGAAAATTACCTCATCTCATCCGACAGAGAGGATGAATCTCAAAATGACCAGTTACTATCGGCCCGGAGAGTGGAACTATGTTCCAAAGCTATGAACGATCCGTCTAGGATCACGGTGTCTCCGACTCCTCATACTCATCCACCTGCAGCTCCAACACAGACAGTAGTGCAAGCACCATCTATTCAGGATCCTCCTCCTCGGTCACTCAATCGATTAAAGGCCGAGGGTTTGAGGACCATTCTAGAAGATAAGAGATTGTCAACCGATGGTGTGGTGGACATGTATCCAGAGGTGTGGAACACCATCAAGTTCCACAAGTTTGAGTTATTTACAAAATATCGACCCCTCTACATTCCCAATTGGGTCCAGGAATTTTATGTCACTTATGGTGAATAAGTGCCGAAGAGAAAGAAGCAAGCAAGTACCTTTAAACCGGTGGACTTTGTGATGGTTCGTGGAAAGAAAGTTAAATGCCACTGCTCATATATCAATGTTGTACTAGGTTGCTCCTTGGACATTATTGATACACTCAAATTACACCTCTATTAAAGAAGCATAAGCGGTTGTCGTAAAATAAAGAACCCAACTTGTAGGTTGGGGTCGATCCCACAAGGAAAATGGTTTAGACTTAAACTTAACTTACGATTACTTCCATTTAGTTAAATTATTTCTGAGACAGGTAATTAAAAGGGGGGGGGGTTTGTGTAAGCAAATAAACGATTGTTGATCAAGTAGCAAGTGAGCAGGATTCAAACTGCTGTTTATCAATATGAGAAAGATACTAGGGTGTAAGTGTTCCCCATAAGCTCTTAACGCGGTAATCCTAATAATAGTAATCCTTTCCTAGTGTTTTACATGCAAGTTGGTAAGATAGGTATCCCTAGGTGATTGGTCCTCCAAATAGGGAATTTCACTATGCACCTTGGTCCGGCTACGAGTGTATACTTTACTAACCCTTACCTTCACCTCTGATTATACATCACATCAATGTATGGCTTAGTTTTCACCCTCGCACCAATTGATATTAGACTATTAGATAGCATCCACTAAATCTCTGTTGTTAATTCTTTTCTCATTAGCTACCTCCTTGGTCCGAGAAGTAGCAACGAGGAGAGTTCTAACGTTGGCCACCGTTAAAAAGACTTCTAAGCGAAAGAATTAACAGTACATGTATAAACACAATTCAAGAATTACTTAATTATTATTCATACGTTGTTAATTGCTCATGGTTCCCACAACCCTAGTTGTGGATTTAGCTACTCATGCTTGAAAGAACACAATTCATAATTGGATAAAAAGAATTCATGAACTTACGATTAGAGTAGAAGAAACCTGAAATCTCGAATTGAATTTCAAAGTCAAAATCTTTAACGACCCGAGAGCACCCCTTAGTCGTTACCGGCGTATTCGACCTCTCGTAGGTCTTATACAATCCCTTAGCATTCGTCATAGCATTATCATAGAAAAATAACGGAAAATTTAAAACTTTTCATAATATAACACAAGACTTAGAAAGTCACCTCATTTAAACCTTTAATACAAAATCGGAATACTACGTCTCAAGGTAGCCATCTTAAAATATGACTACAACACAAGAGGGACACATCCCTTACAATACAAAAGAAACTACTATCTAGTATATTGAACTTAAGAAAACTCTTTAACATAAAGGTCCTTGAATCTTTAAGGACACACCCGAACTTGGGAATAGTAAGCCAAGCTCATCACTTCTAGGAAAGTCCTTTAGCCATCACCACCTACAGTTGGTGTAAAAATATGAAAATGAATGGTGTTAGTACAAGAATGCACCAAGTATGATAACCATGCAAAACATGCTTTTAAAAGGACATTTAGTTGGAAACCATGCATCATGCCTTTTTAGAGAAACTTCATGAACCTTTAACACATTAGGCACAATATAAACCACATACATCATCATACACATGGAAACCATTCATAATAGCACATAAGGCCACTTATAATATTTTAGGCACATTCAATGCATACAATACATTACCTTCCTCTTTTTCTTAACTCCTTTCCTCAAGCAACCCTTAGGGAATACTTGGTGCAATGTATCACCTTAAGGTTACCAAAGGTGAACTTACATATATTCATAGAGTCATAAGAACATCATAAGACATAGTCTTCACATAGGAACCATCACCTAAGACTACCCCCAAGTCACACTAGTGCAATGTGCAAGTAGCATCCCATAATACTACTCACACCAAGTGTTCCTAGGAAGCCACCATAGACTAGGCACATCATATTCAACAAGTCATAACATCTTCATTTAACATTAGACATAAGACCAACATACT
>JAJOOS010008474.1:0-10544 GCA_029582725.1 Solanum chiquidenum
GGGTTAGTAAATTATACACATGTAGCCGGACCAAGGTGCGGGGTGAAATTCTCTAGATGTCGGACCAAGGATTTAGAGATACCTAACTTATCACTTTGCATGTAATACATTAGGAAAGGATTGTTGTTACTAGGATTACTGCGTTATGAGCTTATGGGGAACACGTATACCCTAGTCATCTTTCTCAGATTGATAGCAACCAATATTGACTATTAAATTTTGATTACTTATTGAATTTTTATAATTGATTCACAAACCCCCCCCCCCTTTAATTAATCGTTGTTTTCTTGGAAATACTTTGACTAATTGGATATAATCGTGGGTTAAAGTAAAGTCTAAACCATTTTCCTTGTGGGATCGACCCCAACCTACAAGTTGGGTTCTTTACTTGATAACGATCGCTTACACTTCTTTAGGGAGGTGTAATTTGAGCGTATCAGTGATCATCCCAATTACCTTTGAAATCAATCACACAGGCCCTCAACATATATTCTAATGTCTGAATAATGCGCTCTGCTTGCCCATCTGTCTGAGGATGAAAGGCAGTTCTTAAGTTCTCTTTTGAACCCAAGCCTTTCTGAAAAGATTTCCAGAATTGCGCAGTAAATTGTGCACCTCTATCTGAAATAATGGAGACTGGGACTCCATGAAGTCTTACCACCTCCTGAATATATAATCTGGCATAATCCTCTGCTGAATGGGTAGTATTTACCGGCAGAAAATGGGCTGATTTTGTCATTCTGTCGACAATCGCCCAAATAGAATCATGCTGCCTGCGAGACCTTGGTAAGCCTGTGATGAAGTCCATATTAATCATCTCCCATTTACATTTCGGAAGTTTTATATTCTGAGACAAACTACCGGGCCTTTGGTGCTCTACTTTAACTTGTTGGCAATTTGGGCACTTAGCAACAAATTCTTCAAATCCCTTCTTCCTGCTATTCCACCAGTACACCTCTCTCATATCATGATACATCTTTGTGGAAACTGGATGAATGGAATATTTGGAGCTATGAGCTTCCTCTATGATCCTCTCTTTGAGTCCATCCACTATTGGTACACACAACCTATCTTGATATCTCAGCACACCATCTCCGCCTTGTTCAAAAGCCATTACTTTTTGCTTATGAACATTTGCCTTTAATTCAAGTAAAATAGGGTCTTAGTCTTGCTTTCCTTTTACTTCTGACACTAATGCTGATTCATCCCCATTCATCACCACTAATCCTCCTTATGTGGAATCCATTAGACGAACTCCCAATCGTGCAAGCCTATGCACATCTTTCGCTAACTCTCTCTTTTCTTCCTCAACATGGGCGGTACTACCCATAGACAACCTGCTTAAAGCATCAGCAACAACATTAGCCTTACCTGGGTGGTAAAGAATACTCATGTAATAATCTTTTAGTAATTCTAACCACCTCCTTTGTCTGAGATTAAGCTCTTTCTGAGTAAACACATACTGAAGGCTCTTGTGATCGGTGAACACATCCACATGAACACCATATTTTCAAAGCAAATACTACAGAAACCAATTCTAAATCATGGGTTAGGTAATTCTTTTCATGCACTTTCAACTGTCTAGAGGCATAAGCTATGACTTTGCCATTCTGCATTAACACGCAACCCAAACCAACTCTAGATGTATCAGAATAGACAACAAACCCTTGCGTACCTTCTGGTAAGGTCAACACTGGGGAAGTAGTAAACCTCTTTTTCAATTCTGAAAAGCTTTTCTCACAAGCTTCAGACCATTGAAACTTAACTGTCTTCTGAGTCAACTTTGTCAAAGGGGATGAAATAGATGAGAACCCCTCTACGAACCTTCTATAATAGCCAGCTAATCCCAAGAAACTCCTAATATCAGTCGGTGATGTGTGTCTAGGCCAATTCTGCACTGCCTCAATTTTTTGAGTATCAACTTTAATTCCTTCTCCAGACACAATGTGGCCTAAGAAAGCCACAAATTCAAGCCAAAACTCACACTTAGAGACTTGGCATACAACTCCATATCTTTCAAAGTTTGAAGAACTATTCTAAGATGGCTAGCATGATCTTCTTCATTCCTTGAATAGATTAGTATGTCATCAATGAAGACGATAACAAACATAACTAAATAAGGTTTGAATACTTTGTTCATAAGGTCCATGAATGCTGCAGTTGCATTAGTTAAACCGAACGACATGACCAGAAACTCATAATGACCATAACGGGTCCTGAATGTTATCTTTGGAATATCACATTCCCTTACTTTCAACTGATGGTAACCTGATCTGAGGTCTAATTTTGTGAAACAGGAAGCACCCTGAAGCTGATCGAAAAGATTATCAATTCTCGAAAGAGGATACTTGTTCTTGATGGTAACCTTGTTCAACTGGCGGTAATCTATACACATCCTAAGGGAACCATCTTTCTTTCTCACAAATAAGACCGGAGTGCCCCAAGGTGAGACACTTGGTCGAATAAAACCCTTTTCAAGGAGATCCTTCAATTGTTTCTTCAACTCTTTTAACTCTGTTGTTGCTATTCTGTATGGTGGAATAGATATAGGACGAGTATCTGGAAGAATGTCTATACCAAAGTCTATTTCTCTCTGCGGATGGACTCCGGGAAGATCATCAGGAAAGACTTCTGGAAACTCTCTTATTAGAGGAACTGATTGAATGAGAGGTATCTCAACACTAGAGTCATTAACTCGGACTAAGTGATAGATACAACCCTTAGAAACTAACTTTCTCACCTTAAGGTACGAAATAAAATGACCCTTAGGCACTGCTGAACTGCTTTTCCACTCTAAGACTGGTTCATTTGGAAACTGAAACTTGACAACTCGAGTTCTACAATCAACTGAGGCATAACAGGCATGAAGCTAGTCCATACCAAGAATGACATCAAAATATACCATGTCTAACTCAATTAAATCAGCCATGGTACTCTAGTGATTGACAGAAATGGGACAATCACGATAGACTTTCTCTACTAGAATAGACTCACCAACATGTGTAGAAACACTGAATGGTTCACCAAGTTGCTCAGGAATAACATCAAAATTCATAGCAACATATGGAGTTACAAAAGATAAATTCACTCTTGGGTCTAGCAAAGCATAAACAATAAAGTCAAAGACTTGGATCATACCAGTGACAACATCTGGTGAATCCTCTTGCTCTTGGGGACTATTGATAGCATATAAGCGGTTTGTTCCTTCGCCAGTACCTAAAGTAGATCCTCCAGGTACAGCTCTGTCTGGTGGAGCAACTGAAGAAGACTGGGCTCTATTGCCCCCATTACTATTACCCTGCCTGTTCTTTGGACATTCTCACATGAAATGACCATTCTGGCCACACTTGAAACAACCAGTGAAGCCTTTACGACAAGTACCTGAGTGGTTCCTACCACACTTAACGCAGACAGGAGGCTTACTACCCCCATGCGCTATACTACCCTGAGACTAAGCAGGTTTAGATCTGAAATCTTGACTATTGTACCCACTTTTATTCTTAGGTGCAGGTGCACTAACAGATGATGGAGCGGGTCCCTTCTGTTTCTGTTCGAAAGACGACTGGTTGGCATTATTCTTCTGCTGTCCGGACTCATTCCCTATCTTAGCGCTCTTGTTCTTGATCTCTTCTCTATCCCTCAGCATCTCTTCCTCAACCTACTGCACATATACTATTAACCTCGATATATTCATGTCCCCAATTAACATCGCTGCCCTGCCCTCTTTACTTGATAGAAGGGACAGCCCAGCAACAAACAAGCTCATTTTACTCTTCATGTTCGCAACCATCTCCGGAGCATAACAGGACAGTTGGATGAACTTCAACCCATACTCATGAACACTTAGAGAATCCTGCTTAAGTGTAAGGAACTCATGTACCTTGGTCTCTTTCAATTCTCGGGGAAAGAAACTCCCTAAAAAAGCCTCCTCAAAACAAGCCCAACTTGCAGGTGGTGCATCCTCAGCTCTACCCTCTTTCCATGGATCAAACCAAGTCCTAGCAACATTCTTAAGTTGATATGCAGCTAGTTCAACTCGCTCGGTATCGGCAACATGCATGACCTCAAATACATTCTTCAGTTCGTCAATAAAATTCTCCAGATCCTCAATAGTGTTCGAACCCGTGAAACTTGGAGGATTCATCCTCAAGAACTCTCGGATCCTAGAAGTATCAGCCACTTCTTATCTAGATCTTTTTTATTGCCCAACCTAGTTAGTCACAACCTGACTTATCATCCGGATTGCTTCCCAAAATTCAGCATTGGTGACTTCCTCTTGGGGTTGCACTTCAGGTGCATTAGGTACCTCTTTCTCCTAAACATTACACCTAGCAGGACGACCTCTGACAGCTCTTCATGAGGCATGATTATCTGAAAACACGCGCAATCATGAATTAGAAGAAACTTTTTAGAGATCAAACTCTAACGCACGAAATGAGTGTGAAAGAAGTGAGAAATTTTCCCAAATGTTGTAGCCTCTTAATTATAGATGTGGCGAACTTGACACCGATAACTATGAATCTACAGACACGGCTTCATAAACTCCCTAGGACTCTTGAACTCTATGCTCTAATACCAAGTTTTTCATGCCCCGAGGCTACACCCTGGATGTGGCTGACACTCGAGAACCATTGATGGCCCCAAGAGAACCCTTGGCCTGGCTTACTTACTCGGCAGAAGACTTAATTCAACAAAGACAAATTTATGTAATAAACTGGAATGTTATAATGGAACATTCAACTTGGCCATTAAGGCAAACTCAAGTCTCAACATAAAATAATGACAATGAAAAGACTAAAGAAGTAACATCTGACTGTCTATGAAGCCTCTAAAACAACTGAGATGGATGTTTGGACAAACCCCACGACATCCTAATGAACTAATAAAATAACTGAAAGCAATAAAAATGAGTCCTCCGTAATGCAAGGAGGCTCACCAACTGACTCTTGAGTGCTCACTGGATCAACGGTGCACTGGACGCCGATCCTAGTTACCTGTTTTTTCATCATAATAAGATGCAGGCCAACTGGCATCAGTACATTAAATGTACGAGTATGCGAGTTGGAATGCTAAACACAACATAGTCTTGAAAATAATCTGAAGAACTTACCTGGCTCAACACAACTCAACACAACTGAACTCATTTCAATATAAAGTAGTATAAAATAAGTGCAATATTAAGAAAAGTTGTTTAAACAATGATGTCAACTCTATGTGTATGCAAAGATACAAATAACTCTGAGATGTATGTAAAAATACAAATAAAATGAGTATTTAAGAATACAATTACTTCTGTGGGAGTTTCTCTAACTGACAACCATCACGTAAGAGCTATTCTGATGATACATCATTTTCCCTCACGCTGCCAGGGACGTCCTTTACCTAGTTGAGGGTATAGAACCTGAACTACTAAGTGGATCCACTAGTCTATGCTAAAAAGAACTCAAAGAATCATCTAAAAAGTATGACCCTTTTCTACCCATGATGGCTACATGGTTTATGGGGGCTGTGAGTTGTGTGAATTCTCCCCCATATCGGTGCTCAATACTACTCCCAAAAAAATGTGATGTTAGCTCTTATGTTTAAAAACATACTTTTTTCTGTGATTTGAGATAATTTCTCAAAAACTTAGCTCAAAGGCAATCTTGGAAATCATAGTTTCCTCTCTTGCTTCATTTAGAAAGCGATTACTCTTTTCTGAAAACTAGCTCAAAGGCTCTTTGGAAATCGAGGTTTCCTTTCTTGTTTAAATGTGAAAAACATTTAAAACCCTTTGGGAATACATAGTCCCCATATAATTTTGAAGGAATAAAATTCAATCTTTACTCTTTACTCTTTACTCAACTTGAACTTTAAGTCTTAAAACAAAGTTAAAACATTTGATAAAGACTTTTGGAAAACTCTAGGAACTTCTCTTGGCTTTGATCTTAACTTTCCTTCAAATGAATTATAGATTCAAGGTTCATGATCTCATGTTTATGTATGATTTCATGATGTTTATATGTACCTTAGAGTGTTGGAATCAACTAAGAAACATAGGTACAATGCTAGGGAACAAGTACTAAAAGGTGGGGAACGAATGGGGAGAACTGGCGTCCCTGGTGCTCTGAGAGGCGCGGGGCGTCAGCCCTCACAATTCAGAACCTGTTCTGGGGCACGCTGTCTGGCAAGGCGCCCCAAGGGTGAAAGTTTATAAAAAAAATTGGGGCGCGTTGGGTGGCACGACGCCCCAGCCCTTCCCCCCGGTGTTTGACGACTTTTCTTGCTCGTTTTTCATCTTTAAACCCTCTAAACTTCAATGGTTCTTTCCCCAAACACTTAGGATCATTTATAACCTCAATATGTTATAGACTCAAACCTAAATTACACCCAGAAACATGAACCAAAGCGCAAGAAACCTCAACAAAACAACCTACAAGAATTCAAACGAATTTCATCAAGAACTTGAAGGATTTACTTTCAAATCAAACATATTTCGCTGAATTGAATCATGATTGGCGTGTGGGTGAACTAACCCAATGTTATGTGATCTCACATATCTCGTAGGAATCACCCCTTGACGAAATCCACAAGCTAAACTCGACGATCTTGACGAATCTTGCTTTCTCTTCTCCTCTCTCCTCTTTTCCCCTTTTTCCAATCCCTAGCGTGAAATTCACTTTTTCTAAACTGACTAAAATCTGAATATACCCTAATTAAACTCCTAAAAATGAATTAATTAAGTTGGGTAAGGAAAAGATCAAACTACCCTTCGAAAATATGGTTTTAGACTTTCCTTGTTCAAACAACCCAACTTCCAAAGGGCATAACTCACTCATACGTACTCGGAATCGCACAAACTCGGTGGATTTGGAAAGATAATTCCAAGATATTTCCTACCATATCTGTAAGTACACCTAACCCATGTTTAGCTAGATGTTATGGCCGTTTGAAGTTGACCAAAACTCAACTTATTCCAGCTTAACAAAAAATTCCAGATTTTCATTCTTTCCAAAAATGACTATTTCCAATGATTAGATTCTTCCTATTTATTTCAAATTGCGAGATGTTACAAGATGGGCAACGACGGCTTGGGATGGTATGGGACGGCGGCGACGGTGGTGGTGCAACAGTTTGGTTTTAGAGACAAGGGAAAGAAGAGAGAAGAGAGAGAAAGAGAGATGGGAAAATGGGTGAAAACCCACTTTTTGGTTCAACATAATTTAAAAAAAGTGACGGACAATGTCTCTTTGTCCGTCACTTTTATAAAAATATTTAACCAAATTTTTGACCAAAAAGCGACGGACTTAGAGACGCTGTCCGCCGCCTTTCCTAAATGTTTGACTAGTCATTTTTACCAAAAAGCGATGGACTTAGAGATGCCCCATCCGTCGCTCTTTTAAAAAAACAATTAATCAATTAAAATTAATTAAAAGCGACGGACAGCGTGGTTAGTTTTTAATTTATAAATAATTATTTTAAATAAAAAAAGCGACAGACTGCGTCGCTACCTATATAAAATAATTAATTATTGATTATATATATATTTGGCACAGAAATCCGTGAAAAAAAAGCGACGGACTAAGAGATGTCGTCTGTCGTTTTTTGTAAAAAAAGTTAATTAATTTATTTAAAAGCGACGAACGATGTGGCAATTGGCGTCGTTTTTTGGAGCAACGCCGTCGGTTACTTTTTGGTAGTTTTTTAGTAGTGCAATTTGATTTGGGGTAAATTGTTCGAGAGAAAGTTTACCCCACTAAAGTCTAGCTTATTAACTGATTTACAGCTATTTACTATCAATTGCAATTACCCATTTGTCTACCTTAGTCCATAATCTAATCACACCCAAGAACCCATCTCTATATTTGCTATTTTCATGTGATTTGCAGTTGTAGTTGTTAAATACAACCAAAACCCCCTGTTATTTGACACTTGTGTCACCCCAAACTTGAATCATGCTTTTATTCGTAAATGTTTTTAGCTATGATTGACTTGAGCATATTCTTACTTACCTATTGATTATCAATTACAAACCACTCCCTTGGGACTCGACCCCAACTCACTTAGTTGGGTTATATTACTACTCACGATCATTGTCACTTAGTATTGGATGAAGTGTCCTGATACGTGAAATCATGCACTAGTTGCATTGTTGGAAAATTGGTACCTTGGTTATTGTGAAAAGTGTATGTTTTTATATCTATTGGTCGATCTATGTCATGTCTTGATCCGCATAAGTTAGCTTGATTGAGTCTAAATAAAAAGGTTTTGCACTAGATAAGGGATTCGGGATAGAAAGCCATGTGATTGCTTGAGTTTGGATGTCTGCTTTTACACAAGTGTCATTTAGAGTTTTAGTGCGTCGCTTGAGGACAAACAATGAATTTAAGTTTAGGGTGTTGATATACCGTGAGTTTTACGGTATTTTTGATGCATTTCACTTAAGAGTTGTGTGTGTCTAGGGCCATTTGGTATTAAACTAATGTGTTTGTGTGCTATATTTGCAGGAAATAGGCTTGGACAAGGTAAAGTGAGATGACAGCTAAAAATCTACAGAAGGAGCCACCCACGAGGTGACCTATGAACCGTAGGTCCAGTCACGGTCCGTCGTGGGTGAGGCGTGGATGATCATCAGGGAATTCTGACTAAGTGTGGAACCACGAAGCAACTGACGGACCGTGGGTCGACCCACGGGCCATCCTGCACATCCGTCAAATGATTCACAGAGTTGAAGTTCCAGTACCTGATGAAAAAGACTAAGTATAGAGCCACGGAAGAGGACACACGGACCGTGGATCGACCCACGGTCCGTTCTGCAGGTTCGTTATTTGCATCTGGGAGTGAAGGTTCCAAGCCTCTTTGGAAAAGTCTAAGTGTTGACCAACAGAGAGGACCTACGGGCCATAGGTCGACCCACGGTCCGTAGGTCAAGTCATCGATCAAAGCCGCGTCCATAAAGTTTATTTCCTTATTTTGTTTCCTTTTTGTTTAGGACATGTTTTTCTATAAATAGGGTATGTAACCTCGTTTTGGGGGTTAGACAATATACTTTACTCTTAGTTCTTGGTTTTTGGTGAAATAAACTTGCAACTTTAGCAATTTAATTTCCTAAGTTCGTTTTATAAAATTTTGACTCTGTAGTTTCCATCAATGTTCCGTTGATAGAAGCTTTGGAGCAAATGCCTGAGTATGCAAAACTTATGAAAGATTTGGTGACCAAAAAAAGGGTTGTGAGTTTTGAGAATGATAAGAGAATGCAACATTGTAGTGCCATTGCTACTAGGTCACTTGTGCAAAAGAAAGAGGATCCTGGAGCTTTCACTATTCCTTGTACCATTAGGATGCTACACTTTGTGAAATCTTTGTACGATTTAAGTGCCAACATTAATTTGATGCCAGTGTCCATATACAAGAAGTTGGCTTTAGGGGCTCCAAAACCGACTGCAATGTGTCTACTCATGGACGATAATGTAACACCCCATATCTGAAACAGACCAAAAATGCAGATTTTGAGAAGTTGCAGGTGCAACTTACGGTCACTATCCACAGGCCGTAGGTCAGACCACGGCCCGTGCTGGTGGTTCGTGGTTCACCACTGAAACCCATCCCAAAACCAGCTCAGAAAAATCGAATAAGTCTCGACCCACGGACAGATCTACGGTCAGTAGATCAGACCACGGTCCGTGGATCAAGACCCCCTATACCCAGCCTCTGACGCAAATGACGGTCGACCAGTACGGACCGTCAGTCGATCCACGGTCCGTAGGTCTGACCGTAAATGAGAGTCAACAGTCAATTAGCTGAAAATTGTTAATGGGTCAACTTCAGATGGTCATAACTTTTACTAAAAAATTAATTATGTGTCCCATGAATTATGATATTATAGATAATTGAATTATCTTTCCAACGCCGCTGAGTTTTCTTAATTCCGACCTCCGAGTAAAAAGTTATGTTTGTTTTAGTGAAGCCCTGTCGGGCAGACTCTATCGACTGACCCAATCGACGGACCGTAGGTCCAATCCGTCGATTGGTCCGACAGCAGTTACTTCAGGGTTTTTTTGGTCTTTTACTATTTCGTTTAACCCCTAAGATACGTCGTTTAGACCCTAAATCATGATATTTTAATCAGTTTAAACATAGGAACATAACTAGAACTTACCTAAGTCAAATCTTTAATCAAACTTAGAAGAATTAGAATGCTAAGAGGAGAAAAGAGGTCAAGAACCCTAGTTCAAGAACGTAGCAAGGTTCCATCAGTTCCAGCACCGAAATCGAAAGATTTTTCCGTGGAATTCATCACCAGGTATGTGGGATTTCACTAGAGGGTTCCTTTCACCCATCAGGTCCCTAGAATTCAGTCAGTTTCTTGATTCCCTTATTATGAATAGACCCAGGGTTTCTAGAATTACAACAGATCATTATGAATTAGTTATTAACATGTTCCAAATCAGATTATCATGTTATTGTTCAGTTTATTGCATGAATTCCAGAACCCTAGCTATGTATTTCTTTAGTTCTTGAATTACACATGCTAGGTCAGATATTTCAGTTATTCAGTTATACAT
>JAJOOS010008477.1:0-20927 GCA_029582725.1 Solanum chiquidenum
TCAGTTCAGCAGCATCAGTAGTGAGTCCTCATTCTTCGAGGACTAGTGACATGTTTATCCTTATCGCTATTAGTCTGTAGTTTCAGTTTTGCTAGATCTAGTTGGGGCATGTCCCAACATTTCGAGTCAGTTTAGAGGCTTATTTCAGACATAGTTAGATTCAGCTTAGTATTGAGTTAATATTTTCTTTGTATTAAACTCATCAGTTTTCATTCATTTCAGATTTAGTATATGGATACTCCCCATCACTTCATATTTATTTATGATTATAGCTTCCGCACAGTTTCTATTATTCAGTTTATCTTTAGTATGCTCATGATCATGCCAGCAGGGTTAGTTTGGGATCATTTATGGTCCTAGGTCCCGTGTCCACATCTCGGGGTAGTCTCGGGGCGTGACACCAACCCACCTCTATTTTACTCTCCATTCTCTATATTTGGGGAGTAAAATAGAGAATGAGCTCTCCAACCATTCTCTAAATGACACTCTATTCTCCATTTATAGAGAGGTGAATAGTAGTTCTTCAAATTTGGAGAACTACTATTCACCTCTCTATTTCACGTTTACATTATTTTATTATTATTTCTATTCTTTTATAATTAATATATTGTTTTTCATATAAGACCATTAATTATATCTCTAATATTAGTAATTCATTTTAAAGGTAATATAACATTTTAAAAAATATATTATTTAATATATACTACTTTCATTCCGAATTAATAATGTTTCAATTTTTTTAAATTTTCGTCACTTTAATATTGTTTGAGATCATTATTAATTTTCACTATGAAGAATGCACAAAATTAAAATGATAAGATGAAAATTCTAATTTAAAAATACAATACATAACCTAATAATTTAAATACAAGATAACAACACATAATGTAATTTCTTTTTGGGTCGCGGGTCACCCATGTGGACCGACTCGGTTCGATTTGACCCGACCTGATCCAATATATATTTTTGAAATAAAAGATAAACTACAGATTAAAAAATGGGGGGAACAGTTACAAAGTAACTGCTCCAACGTAAAGAAACTCCTTTTTTATGGCTTTATCTAACACTTCTCTGTGAAGAAAGAGAGGGCAAGAAAAAGTGAACAGAGAAAATAAGACTGAAAAACAAGAAATACTTTCTTTCTTTAGAAGAAAATCAACAAATAAAATTGACATTTAGTTTGTGAATCGTACCCTTTGTTTCCTAGTGATTCAAAGTGTGACTGTGGAACAATTCATTTTTGGTAGCAAATCAAGGACATCCGCTGCAAGTATAAGGTACACCACTCGTTGGGTTTGCTCAATATATCTTACAATGGTATCAGAGCCAAGATTAATTGTTCCCTGTTTGAATAATAATTGAAATTTTCTGGTTGAAAGAATAAAAAAATTTGAAATCTGTTTATAAATATGTTTATTTTTGTTCAATAACGATCTATTTTCTTTTGGTTACTCGATATTCCATTATGAGTAGGAAAAAAAGAAGAGATTTACTAACCTAAGTATTTTTTTTTCTTACTTGTGGTTCTTTCATGGAATATTTGTTGAGATTTTTTTTTGTTGTTTCATGTTTTTTTTCTCCATGGATGTAATGGGAGAAGATGAGTAAAATTTCTAAAGAGTTATATATTATATGTTGAAAAGAAATAGACTTTAAGTTGGATAAGGACTTGAAAAGGTCAAGTTATATTTTTTTTGTAAATAAAATTAAAATGGAAGCGAGTATAAGGGACAGAATCATGTGCAAGCCATATTTTTGTTTAAGGATTAAAAAAGAAAAAATTAAATGGTTCCCCAATTTATTGTTTTTTTTATGAAAAATAGACAATGGATTTGTAGTATTTTTTTATGTTAATAAAGTATTTATTTTTATTTACTTTAACATAGGATTTCTTCAAGTGGTCAAATCAGATTGTGGTTGACATGGAATTTTTTTTAAGGCAATGAGTTATCTTCTTTACTTAATAAAGAATAGTGACTACTTGTTTTGACTATTCCTTGTCTCCTACGAGAAATTTGTGACATACGTTGTCACATTAAATTGATATTAACCATATTTCCATTTTTGTTCCCATTTCTGATATGGCTGAACGGGAACATGCTCGAGTTACTCCAACTGGAAGTTCTCAAAGTAGAGTAAAGGGACAAGGTAGAAGAGCAAGTCGTCATAAGACACATTTCTGAGGGCGTGAAATAATACAATTTGATGTCCCAAAGGCGACACAAAATCTGTCAAGGAATCAAAGGCTCATTTGAAAGGAAAAAGAGAAAACATTTTAGGAGTTTAAGTCTTTGAAGATATACCCTAATATTTCAGCACATGATTTTATTCACCTTTTTGAAATAAAATGTACTGAACTGGTTGATTATAAGGAAATTTCAGATTAGAGAGCCTTAGCTTATTTAACAGATGCTCTCTGTGAACCTTGGGGCAGTAGATTGACTGATGTTTATCATGACATATTGCCCAGTCATCCTTTTAGGGTGTATATTTGTTGTCTTGAAGACTTGTGGAGGATTTTAGTCTTTAAAAATATTAATAATTTGTTTTTGCTAATTTGCTTTTCAGTATATGAACTATGTAGTTTGTTTTTTCTCAATTTATGTTATTAGACTTAAAAATTCTTGTTTTTAAAGTCTTTACTATATTAGGATACACAGTAAGAAATTAGATTTGAATAATGGTTAAATGTTTAGTTTGTAGATGATGATTGGAGGCATACATGTCTTTTCGATTTTACATTAAATATGAAATCTTTATGAGAATTGATTTTCTTAAATGTGTATGTCACATGCATAATTAATTAAAAATTCGTGCCTTATTACATCTTAATAACAGACATGACGACCTGTCGGCTGACTAAATAAGTAGTGAACACATCCCCGATGCCTCTAATGTCTCAAAAACCAATTTATCAAAGTGATCCAGGTGGTATGACTCCCGTTAAAATAGTTTAAAAGAGTACAGTGTGAAAAAGATTTTCTCAAAATAGTAATGATGACAAAAATGCATAAATCAGGATCATACCACGAAGCAAATGAAATCAAGTGCCATATGCAATGAATGACATCACTATCATCCAATCAATATTAGTGTAACAACTAGATTAACACTACCAATACTACCACGCTCTAAGAGCAAAGAAAACTAACTTGAACTCCAGCTGGTCCTCAACCAAGGCCTCGGGGCCAATAATATACCAACATCCTCAATAGAGATAGCAACACACTCACTAGTACATTAGGACACGAAGGAAATTACGAGGGGTTCAAAAAATCAATGGAGAATAATTTAAGGATGGAAACCTTACCTCGAATATTATACCTGATGGCAACCAAGCGTAGCTGAAGTCAATCTACGACTACGACCAACAACTACAGCCTGAGAAATAACGGAAGGTACCAAGAATCGTAAGAAGTACTACAGGGAAAACATATAACTATAAGGATCACTAAAGCACAATAAAGAAAATTTGCAACGTAGATTAAGTCCCCAAGTATAAATCTTAAGGAGGGATAAGCTAGGGCACCAACTATACTTTGAGAAATGCTACTAGTATAAGCTAAGAATTTCGTCACTCAAGACAGACTAAAATCTTCTACGGGAATCCAAAGAAGGAAAATAAGGTACGGATTTCTATACATGACATATACAATCCTAGTTCACACACATTTTATACTAAACCTTATCTTATAAAGCAAAATCAACGAAAGTAGACCGTAGCCTCCCTCTAAGCTAACCACGTGCGCCCCCAATTCACTAAGCTAGAGTTTCCCACTTCCGAATAACCTTTGATCATCATCACCCTATCAAAATATTGGTCACGATGTCAATATACATGTTTAGAAACTAAAATCACAATAATTGGAGATATACCAAAGATCGAGTCAAAACAGGAATAAGGAACCTGTATCCAGAATTCCAAAATTTACTCATTCAAAAGGCCCTGAATAACTTCATAGACTTTTGTACCAAAACGAGACAGAATTCGATGCTCGAAAAGTAAGGAAACAACCGATACATCAAAATCACCAAACTTCACCAATTAAGAGCTTGGGCATAAACTACCTCAATTTGATATCCCCGTGCTTCATCGATCACTCCAATACGTAGCCACGCCAATACCAGACAATATATAACTCGAATCTACTAAATAAAGGTCCAGAGATCCCACAATCGCATTTTGAAAATAGGATAAAAGCTTATAAATTGTAGGGTACTAGTCATAAAAGACCCAAAAATTGCTCATCACTATCGTGAGTCCAATGGGTTGTGACCACGATGAAGAAAAAATGATTTTTCAAAAAAGTTTCACCGTTGTTGTGAGGCCAAGGGCCGCAATCACAATGAACAAAGTTCAAGGTACCAACAAAGCCAAAAAATCAGCTAAGGCTACGATGTTCGATTGGGTGCTCCAGATTCATCTAGGACTCCGTGGGCCCAAAAAAATTATGCTATTCCAAAAAATTCTACACTGCGAACTTAACAGAACCATCAAAACTTCCATTGGAGTTCATCTCGGCAAGAAGTGGCCTCACCCCACATGATCCTATATTAGCTAAAATCCACAAAAAAGGTCTAAATGAGCCCAGAAACCTCGAAACCCTAACTAAAAATCCTTTTTAACCAAACTCGATGTTCTATAGCTAACATAACCAACAAAATTGCATTCTGAGGTTATTTACTCGAAGTTTTGACCAAAGTCAACCATTCAACCTTCAAGAGCTCAAAAATGCAGAAACTAGCATAAAAATAAAACGAACGATCAGGTAACCGAACTTTTAGTCTCAACAAGTCATCAATGAATTGGGATCGCTACATGAAAGCTCCAAATGTTGAAAAGATTAGAAAATTGAGGAAATTACCTAGAGTATCATTACACATGCATAATTAATACATGTATAAGTTATGAGAGAATATACGTTCTCCCTCCGTCCCATTTTATGTGGCACTATTTGACTTGACACGGTGTTTATGAATAAAGGAACAGTTTTGAAACTTGTGGTCTAAAATAATCTCTGGATATTTGTGTGATTGTAAATCATTTCATTAAGGGGCAAAAGATAATTTTAAAGTTAAATTGTTTCCAATTATAGTAAGGTGGCATTTTTTTTGGGTGAACTAAAAAGGAAAATGTGTCACAATAAATGGGACGGAGGGAGTATTATTTTATGTAGAATATTATGTGGAATAATCAATACATGAATAACTATTTTTTGCATAACTAATGGCTACATAAAATAATACAAAGATTTACTCATAACTAATCCTTACATTACTAATACCTGCATAATTCTAACTAGGTATCAACAACCCCTAAAGGATCATTTGATAGTTGGATAAGACACAAGTTATCCATATATTAATTTCCATATAACTTATACGATGTCTGGTTGGTAGATAGAAAATAAGTTTTTCAGGTATAAAATTAATACGACGTTTGGTTGATAATTTATAAACACACATAACTAATACATGTACACTTTATGAGAGAATTTATGTAGGATAAAAGGGGGATTAACTAATATATGTATAAATAATCCCTGAATAATCAATCCCTACATAAGTAATATCTGCATAAAATAATACATAAATTTACTCATAACTAATCTCTACATTACTAATATTTGCATAACTCTAACCAACTTACACCTAATTGAATTCACTAAAACTAACTTAACTTGTTAAAAAGACCCATCAACCTCAATCCACACAATCTGGCTAACCCATTTCACCTTTCTTCTATAATTGAAAGTGATCAATATTTCTTAGTTGCAAAACTGAAAACAGTTTTTCTTTAGAAACATCCATGACACTTCACAAGCACAATACAAAGATGATCATGCTACCCTTATCTATGAGTGTGTTTAGTTTAGACAAAGTTTTTAGTATTCGGTTGGTCAAGAATCTAAGAGAATATTTTTATTGTTTTCATCTTGAATCAGTGGGAAATTTGAATCATATAACATGATCTTCTCACTCATTTTTCACCAAATCAGCTCACTGAAAAAGTATTTGATGGGATCCAGATTTTCACTGAAAAATATATGGTGGAACACAAATTCTCACTGAATAGTAAGAAACTTTCTAATTTTTCCATATGAAAACATTACTTTTTTTCACCGATTCAATCAAAATATTTATATAAATAGCCACTAAACATTTTTCAATGAAAAAATAGTGAATTTTTAGTAGTAAGAAATCATATTTTTTAGAAATAAAAAAATTCCTTATTGGAAATAGGAAAAAATAATTCCACATGAATACATATAGTGCATGTATTTTAAATGATCATGCAAACAATCAAACACTAGTTTTACAACGTTTTAATTTAATTAAGCAAGTGTTGGAATATATTGAGAAGGAAGAACTAGTTGATTAGATAAACCTCTTAAACATGATCATTTTTCAATTTTCAATTTAGAATTTTCTTTCTAATTAAATTCTTATATTATTACACAAACACATTTTCTAAATATTATTTATTCTAATTTTTTTAAAATTATGGTTTTATTAATATGAGATACATTCGCAAAGCGCGTACACTAACACTAATTTTGAATATATGACATGTCGTCGATTATAATTATAATCATAACGTTTATATTCATATTGTCACGACCCAAAATTCATTGTGATGACTATCTTCCTATCTCACCAAAACAAGTCAGCATGAAACCCAATAAATACAATAATTGCAGAAGTAAAACTTAAAGAAATAACAGAATATAAATAATGCGGATAACTTAACAAACTCAAATAAATCCCCAAAATATGTTTGTCACGTGTACAAGCCTATATGTATTACAATTGATTTAAAAGGCAATACATGTCTCAATGTCATTGTTTCTAGAATAGAACAAAGTCATAATAAAGGAGCAAGAGGGCCCGCTAAGATGTCAATCACGTACCTTTCAGGTCTCCACGGTAAAGCCTTAGATGAAAATATAAGGGAAGGAACAGAATCACGATGATCCAGGCTCGTAACCTAGACAAGTTTAGAAGCAAGGGGTGTGTACCAAACATCACGGTACTTACCAAGCACACAACTAACTTTTAGTAAAGCATTATTGAACACAAGTACTCCAATCACTCCATCCGAACCTCCACAACTAAAATCCACAATAATCAATCAACCTAACCAAAATGTTCTCACTCCACATTAAAAAGCACAAGGATGACCATTCAAATTGCACCTCAATATGAATAGTCAATCATCAAGGTATTCCACAATCAAGGTCCACAACAATGCATCAATGATCATAATCAAATGAAGTGCAATGCAATGATGTACAATGTCATGTTGAGTGATGTATGTATGCCCTAACGATACACACATGCTATCTCTTAGTATGGGACCCATGGAGGACTGTTTAGTCCATGCATCTTCCACGGGCGTGTGGCCCAATCTTAATTTAATTTCAATGATACCACCATGGATGTGTGTCCCATTTCCTATTGTCTCTCATCCTCACCATAATCATCACAACAATTGTAGCACCCCGACTTTTCAAAACGTCTAAATTAACTCGTATCTTCGTGGAAAGCTAAGGAGGGTGGGTAATAAATTAAAAATGATGTGGTATGTCATATTTTAAGTTTTCAAGGGTTGTATCTCAAGTTTTGAAGTTAAGTAAGTGGCAAAATAAAAGTTGGCGACTGTTATCGTAAGGTCCTTTTTAAAGATTTCTCTGAAATTTGGGTCAAATGTAGTGGATATTTTCTCCCAATATATAAAGAGTTAGAAGGCCTAATACCCATTAAATCAAAGGCCTAATACCCATTAAATCGAAGGCCTACGAGTCTAGTTTGCAACACATAAAACCCCGTATCAAACCGACATTAGAGTAAAGAGTTATGAGGGTTTTACTAGGGACTGTCGGGGCAGATTCCGGGTTGAATAAAAAATATGGTATGTCGGCTTATTTAACGTTTTAAGCCATGAAAACATTTCATTTCAGTTCCAAACCAGAGAGAAAGCTTAAGAGATGGTTCCTATGGAATTCTAGCATGATGAAGGTTAGTTTTTTGACGATTTCTACCATTAAACATTGCCCCCGTGCCTAGAAATGTAATCCCTACACGTGGCAATCATTTTTCCCTTCTATTAGCTGCGTTTGGAGCTGGTTTTTGAAGATATAAATTTGTAGTTATTGGTGTTTCTTCAAGGTTCAAACTTGGTTAATTAAGGTAATCATCTCGGGACTCTTTTATGATTCTATTTATGAATTTCTACGGACATTTCGACAAGTTGGGGCAATATGGCAAATCTGCCGATTTAAGATTAATTATGAACTGTTTATAGGTTTGTACCAGCTGTTTATATCAAGTGATTGCGAAGCTTAGGAAATAAGGAACAACTTTCGTGAAGGAACTACGGTCTTTCGAGCGTTCATTCGAAAGGTATGTTAAGGTTATTCCCTTCGTTCGACATGTTTCCTTAGAGGAAGTTAACGTTGGTGATCTTGTAAATGTAATTGTTAGTAGTTGGCTGACTGGGTAGCTATCAACCCACATTTTAGGGACTCACGATCTCTTAAGAGAGACCCTAAGTTAGGAACGACTTGGAGATTATTCATACATATTGTTTATAGCTAAATTACTCGCCTTTAGCCTATTCAATTGTTTGTTGTCGCCCTTGGGGATATTGTGGTTATTTTTTGAGCTATGAACTGCCTATGGGGGCTATGATCTTGTCTAATAGGACTATGTTATTTCCAAATAGGGCTATGTGTTGTCCACAGGGCTATGTTAAAGCCAAAGAGTGTTATGTGTTGCCTACGGGGATATTTTGATGCCAAAGAGGGCTATGTGTTGCCTACAGGGTTGTGTTGATGCAAAAGAGGGCTATGTTCAGCCCACAGTGCTATGATGTTGCCTAAGAGGGCTATGTGCTGCCAACGGGGCTATATCGTTGCCAAAAGGGCTATGTGACTTCTTACAAAGACAAAGGGCTACCGATATGGGTATGTAGATTGATTCAGCACCTTTTGGGCTTATGGGGGCCTAGGTAGGTGGTATGTTGTTTGTACCCGCCGAGCTTATGGGGGCTTGGTTAGGTTGATGTTTAATCATTTTTGTATTTTTAGATTCAGTAGTGGGTTAGCATGCTTATTTAAAATTTTGGTTTCCTTACGTGATTGTTGTTGGTATATTATGATACTTGCACATTTAGTCTATAGCCTGTCATACTATGTACATTATTTTGTATTGAAGCCCCATTGCCTTGGGGGCGGTGCATTCATGCATGAAGGTCCCGACAGACGACCTAATAGACCTCCTCAGCAGCAGGATTGACCTCTATCCGATTGGCTAGCCCTTTTCCTCCGGAGCTGCCAGAGTTGGGAGGTTTGTTACCTTTTGTTGTATATATCTTTATGGGTAGACTGGGGCCCTGTCCCGCCAATGTTTACTACTCTTAGAGGCTTGCAGACTAGGGTGTGGGGTGTATAGCTATGGTATAGAAATAATGGCCTAGGTTGTTGCTTTACTGAAGCGTGTGAGTTGTTTGATGTATTGTATTGATATATTCCTGCTTTTAGTTTTTGTATAGATATCACGGTGGCCTCGACGGCCCAATCAGGACTTCTGTGCTATTTGGCTATTTATTTATATGATCTCCTGGGAGTAGCTATTTCTTTTATACATTAGTTGACAGGGGCCTTGCCGGCTGAGGGCTAAGTTTTAAGCAGAGATATACTTGTTTGTTTCTTTGATTGCGTGTGGCTTCCATGTGCTAGTAGCAAATGGTTCAGCAAGGTCGGCTCGGGCATGAGTTTTGGCTTTAGGAGTCAGTTGTGTTCCTCAAGTTTGGGGAGTGACAACAATAGTACAACTTCAATGCAAATATAATAGTGCAATGATCAAAGATGAGGATGATAATTGAACACTAATATCTAACGGCAGTTAATCAAAATATATCATTGAGTGAATTGTCTCATTCGTCCAATGACCCACAATACAACAATTACACAAATCAATAAAATTCCTTATTTTAACTCACGTTATTTAGCAAGATCACATCATCTATTTACAGTATACATTTATTGTATGAATTCCTTCACCAACATCAATTACTCCCAATCATACAATGGTATACAAGGTTCAATAAACTGAACATAAAGTCAAGAAGTCCACTTGCCTCAAGAAATCAACAATCACTCCTGAACTTGAGCTTTCCCTTATCGTTGGGTCTCTAAATTAACACAAGTTATTTAAATTAATAATCACAATAAGCATTCGAAACTAATAACACCCATATCAAGACTTTTAGAAAATGGGGTCATATTGACCTAAAAATCCGATTCTAAAAATGAAGGGTAAATATGAAAAATTGTATAGGATTTTGTTACCCAACACATTTGGAAACCAACTTCAAAATGGAGTTGAATCAAGCCTTAAATCATCAGTTTATCAAGAACCTTAAACCTTATAAAAAAATTAAACTTGGAATCAGAACTCATGTTTAATCATCAAAATCATGAATTAATTAATAGGTAAAGGAGTTAGAGAGTTAGAAATTGTTACCCAATTGTTAAAACTTGGAAAACCCTCTTTAAAATTGCCAAATCCAAGCTCTCCATGTTAAAAAATGGAGAAATAGAGTTCAAACCCTCATTTTATGAAAAAACATTTTTCCAAGATCTCAAGTGCTCATCGTGATCGCGATTCCAAGACACGCAATCGCGATGAGTATATCAGTCGACTCATTTATGTTGATCATTGCGGTCACGACAAGACCACACGCAGTAACGATGACCTTACTTCTGAACCTATGCTATCATAGTGGGACTTCACACGATTGCGATGCACACTAAATCAACACCACACGATCGCGAGAGAATGTCTCGTGATCGCGATGACCAAATGATCATGAACCAGAACTTAGCAAAGCAACATATCACACAAGGCACAAAGTTCCCGAATAGACCCTCTAGATTCGTTTGGAAACCCATGTACACAAATAAAATATGTTACCCATCTAAACTCGACAATATGGACTCAATGGAAACATAAAAAAATCAATTTGAGGTCTCCTTGACCCAAAATGCATAAAAGTTACATTATACTAACTAACACTCAAAAAGACCAAGCTTCCCTCGAAACCTCTAAGAAAATTAACCAAAACCTCTCCTAGGCGTAAAATTATCTCATGAATCTAGTGGAACCACTGGGAATCTGATCAAAGAATCCAAACTCTAAATGTTGACAATAGTCAACCCTTAGCGTAAAATCAGCCAAACTTCCAACTCAAGGGCTCAAATCCCCAAAAAAAGCGTGAACCTGAAACCAATGACTCTCTCAGACAAAATTCCACAGTTCAGGACTGATGGGAAAGATGGAATTCCATTCAGAGATTCAAAACTCTGATAGATGCCAAAACCCACTTTTAAACACTTTAGATTTATTGAAACTCAATACTTTCTTAAATCATAGTTTTTCAATAAAAAATTTAAACCAACTTCACAAACTAAGCAGAAATGACTCACGACAACAATTAGTAAGGGTATAATGGTAATTTTATAATAATTTCCAGAAATGACCTTTCGAGTCATTACACTATCCACCTATAAAATCTATGTTTGTCTTCGAACATAAAGTATAGGTTATATGGCATGCGTGTTAGGCTCTGACTCGCAAGTCTTCTCTCCAATTAATCGGTGCTTCCACTACACCTTCAATGAAGTTATCTCCTTGGTTCTAAGATTTCAGACCTACTTATGTAATGTAGTTATAGGCTCCTTCTCAAATGACATGACCCAACACCACTGAATAGTGTGAAAGTACATGGGAGTCATCTAGTACATACCTTCAAAGCATGGAGACATGGAAAAAAAGATGCACAACTACCAAGCTAGGTGGAAAGGACAACTTATAATCCACTTCTCTAATATGACTCAAAATTTCAAAAGAACTAATGAATCTAGGGCTAAGATTCCCTTCTTCTCGAAAGTCATCACACCCTTCATGGATAGCACTGTGAGCCAAACATGATCACCCTCCATAAATTCTAAATCTCAAACACTCCTATTTGCACAACTCTTCAGTCGACTCTGAGTTGTTAACAACCTCCCCTGAATCATACAACCCTGTTTTATGACATCTTTATGCAAGTTTGTACCTGACGAGTCCATCTCAGTTATATCAAACCAACCAATTGGGGATCTGCAACACCTACTATACAACGCATCAAATGGAGCCATCTGAATACTGAAGTGATAAATGTTGTTGTAAGCAAACTCCACTAAGGGCGAGTGTTGATCTCAACGAGCACCAAATTCAATCACACACATTCATATCATATCCTCCAACACCGGAATCGTCAACTCAGACTGCCCATCCGTGTGAGGGTGAAAAGTGGTTTCTAGACGAGTACCCAAACCATGTTGTAAGGCCCTCCAAAAGTGAGAATTTAATAGTGTACCTCGGTCAGAGAAAGTACAAATATGCACTCCATTAAGTCGAACTATTTGACAAATGTAGAGTCGAGCTAACCTCTCTACTGTGTACTTCACCTGAACTAGAATTACATGGGAGGAATTGGTCAATCTATCAACAACAACCTAAATAGAATCATAACCACCCATAGTGGTAGGAAACTCACAACGAAGTCCATAGTGATATGCTCCACTTCCAAGTAGGAATGGGTATCCTTTGAGACACACCTCCTGGCCACTAGTGCTCACACTTTAACTATTGGCAAGTCAAATACCTAGATATGAACCCAGAAATATCCTTCTTCATACTACACCACCAGTAATGCAAACTTAGATCGTGATACATCTTGGACTCTCCTAAATGAATACAATATCTAGAACAAATAGCCTTCCCCAAGATAAATCTAACTAACTCTCTCACTTTGGGCACACAAATCCTACCCCTGATCCTCAACCATCCATCAGTATCAAGCAAAACCTCTTTAGATTCACCCCTTAACACTTTGTCTCGAATATGGCATAATTTATCATCATCAAACTTTCGCTCGTGGATCTGCTCAACCAAACAAGATCGCGCCTCAACAAAGGCAATCAAACCTCCACTCTCCTCTGAAATCTGCAATCGGATAATATTGTTAGCTAATCTCCTAAAATATCTAGCAAACAGTCTTTCATCAACACGGACTAAGACAACACTCTACATGCTAGGAGTCTTCCTACTTAAAGCATCGGCCACCATATTGGCCTTCCCTAAATGATATAGGATAGTCATGTCGTATTCCTTGACAGACTCGAGCTTTTTACGTTGTCGCAAGTTCAAATCTCTATGAATGGAGATTTACTAAAGACTTTGTTGATCGGTGAAGATCTCACAATCCACCCCGTACAAATAGTGACACCATAACTTAATCACAAAGACTATGATCGCTAACTCCAAGTCATAAGTAGGGTATTTCTTCTCATAAATCTTTGTAACACTCCAGAACTAAAAGGCTAAGCTAGATCTTGACGTTAGGTTTAGAGACTTGAGCGCAACTCCCTGTACCTTAAAATTCCTATTTTTGTGTTAGAACGTCAAGGTCTAAAACCGAAGGACCAAACATGGGTACTTGAGGAAAAGACCTTGAAGAACTGCATGGCAGTGACCTACGGAGGGCACCCACGCCTAGTGGGTCAACCCATGCTCTGTGGGTAGGCATTCGTAGGTCCACCACCCAGTAATCAGGTCTCTGACCATTACCCATGCTTCACCATCATGGGTCGTGGGTCCATACATGGTCCATCGGTGAGGGGGGCCGTAGGTCATGCCTGGAAACTGTTGAGTTAGTTAAGGGGTGTTTTGGGGTTTTCCACTTTTAAGTTAATATTAACTGACGTCGTTTTCTATTATTTTAGACTAACTATATAATGTTTTAATACCACTAAATCTATTCATCTTCCTCATAATTTCCAAATTCCCAAATCAAAATCAATTTCCCTCAAAAGCTTCTCTCTAGAACTCCCAAGGAAGAGGAAGAAGGAAGTCAAGCTATGACTTGAAGGAGGCGGATTTTCACTATATTTCTTTGGAGAATCAAGCTAAGGTACGGTAGATTTTCATCTATGGATAGAATTCCTCCATAGAGTCCCTTCACAGTCTCCAATTTCAAAACTAGAAATTCCAAAAGCTAAGGCTTTACTATAATGTCGTGGGTTCCTTTCAAAAACGTTTTCAATGATTGATTTATGATGGATTATGATTGGATTGATGATATATTTTTGGTTTATGATGAAATCCCCCCTTGAACCCATGAAACCCCCATATTACTCAATGAAGATCTTAAGATGTGGGTTGTTGATTATAGAAGTATGTGAAAAGATCATGTATGTAGTAATTGATTTAATTGAATCATGTTATTATCCATTCTAATGTAGAAATTATAGATGTGTTGATTGAATGTGATCCATGGTCCTTGAAGGGAAAAGCATGAGAATTAAACATGATTATGATAATTAGGAATGTGCTTTGAGAATACTTTGAGAGTAAAGTTTCTATGATTATGAAGTAATTGTGGTATTGCTGAAACGTCATTCTCACCTATATCCTTACACATGACTATGCATGAAATGTCCAAGACCATGATAATGTTGTTGTGTTGATTGAAAGGCTATTCTCATAAACACACAATGAACATGATCTGAGAGGTTTCCTCACATAATAATGAATCTAAGATTGAAAGGATATTCTCACCTATTGAATTTATGAGCTATATCATGATATCATGTATGATTGAGTGTTAAGGCATTATTCCATAAACATGAACTTAAGTCAAGACTTAACATGAACTTAAAGGGAATTGTGATTAGCATCGAGTGGATATGAATATGAGATGTAATCTTTTATATTAGTTACTCCGCCTTCCCAAATGGGTTCCTTCTACGTCAGTAAGTACGGAATCCCAAAACAGTTATCTCATGAGATGGAAACCTTCTACTTCAGAAGTCCGGGTCTCTAGAAGTAATCTCCCTATCCCATAACTATGTGCCCACATAGGTCTGTAGCTAGTGGATCCACCTAAGCTAATAAACTTTAATTATACCTTAGGCAACTAGGACACCACTTTTCGATGTTGGGGCATGACAATGGATTCCATATTAAGCTCACATGATCTATGTCACTTAAGGCTTATTCCCTCCATGACAAGAACATGAACCATGAACAAGAATATGAGTTATGTACTATGGTTCCTCAAGAGGTTTTACTTAGTGTGAGTGGGGGTATGAGACTTCATTCATTCATTACACAAGTAGGATTTGAGAGTGGTCATGGTGTGTTTCTCTTATGTTATGAAGGTCTATCAATTTATGCATGCTTAATGTGGATTGTTGCTATGTGTGTCTTTCCTTGACTTGAGTTATTGTACGTAAATGTTTCCTTGTCTATGAGTATTAACTAAGGAAGAAGTCCAAGCATGGTAAGTATGAATATGGTGACCTAAAAGTGGTACTTAGTATTAGATGGGACTATGGGATCTGATCTATGCATTGCACAGGTATATATTAGGGTTACTTATGAGATGGTTCTCTTATGACATGAAGATTTAAGTATTTGACTTGTGATTTTACACTAATGTTCATGATGACTCTTAAACTTGATAAAGTGCATGGTTTTGGCTAAATTTCCCCTTTATAGTTTCAATTCTTGAAGACTCTTCTCACAAGCTTCCGACCACACAAACATAGCATTCTTTTGAGTCAAGGCGGTCAAAGGAGAAGCAATAGAGGAAACGCCCTCAAAAAACCTTTTCTAGTAACCGGCCAAACCCGAAAGCTTCTAATGTCGGAGGGAGTTAGAGGTCTAGGCCAACTCTTGACCGCATCCGTCTTCATAGGATCTACCTCAATTCCCTTGCTTGACACAATATGACCAAGGAATGCTTCGGACCTTATCCAAAACTCACACTTGCTAAAATTTGCAAAAAACTGATGCTTCTTAAGAACTTGCAATACGACCCTCAAATGGTCAACATGCTCATCCTTAGTAGTACAAACATGTCAAGATATTGTCGAAACACTCTATTCATTAAGTCTATGAACATCGCCAGAGCGTTAGTTAGACCAAAGGACAATACTAGGAACTCATAGTGACCATATCTCATTCGGAAAGTCGTCTTAGGAATATCAACACCTCTTACCCTCAATTTGTGTTAACCCGAACGTAGATCAATCTTCGAGAAATAACTTGCCCCTTGAATTTGGTCAAACAAGTCATCAATTCTAGGAATGGTATACTTGTTCTTGATGGTCACCTTATTCAATTGTCGATAATCAATGCACATTCTAAGAGTCCCGTCCTTCTTTCTACCAAACAACACCGGAGCACCCCATGGAGTGATACTAGGTTGAATAAACCCTTGTCTAGCAAATCCTTTAGTTGCTCTTTCAACTCTTTTTAACTCCGCCAAAGCCATTCTATAAGGAGGATTAGAGATAGGTTGCGTATCTAGAAGAAGGTCAATCCTGAAATCTCTTTCCTGCTCGGGAGGAATACCGTGAAAATCACCAGGAAAAACTTCCGGAAACTCCTTAACTATCGAAACTGACTCTAGAGAAGGGTTTTCAGATTCAACATCCTTCACCCTAACAAGACGGTAAATACACCCTTTGGAGGTCATCTTTCTAGCTTTAAGAGGAGAAAAATTGACCTCTAGGCATATAATTTCGTCCTCTCTACTATAAAGTAGGGTCATCTAGATATTGGAATTTAACTAGCCGAGTCCTACAATCGATAGAGGCATAAAATGTATACAACCAATCCAAACCAAGACTCACATCAAAGTCTAACATGTCAAGTTCTACCAAGTAAAAAAGAGTAACTATATGGGACAAGGAAATGGGACATCTTCTATAAACCCTCTTAGCCACCACAGAATCACCAATCGGGTAAGAAACCAAAAAAGGTTCTAATAACTTTTTCGGAGGGACATCAAACCTCATTGCCACATTAGGCGTCACAAACGATAAAGTAGCACCGGAATCCAACAAAGCATACACATCAATAAGAAAGACTTTTAACATACCAGTCACCACATCCGGGGAGCTCTCTTTGTTACCTCGGGATTGAAGAGCATAAAAATGGTTTTACTTAGGAGCATCAAAGTTTGAACCGCTAGGAGGAGCCTGCTTGCCCTATCTTCCTTGAACCTTAAGCATTGGATAATCGCTCATCCTATGACCTCTCTTCCCACAACTATAGAAACCATATATACCAACTAGGCAGTTACCATCATGTTCTTTACCACACTTAGCACAAGTAGGCCTAGTCATAGAATATCCACCAACATTGCCTTCTTGAGGTTTAAGGTTAGACACCCCATCTTTGTTAACCCTTGGAGAACTAGAGGAACCTTGGTTGGAGAACCTTTGCTTGAACATTGGTCGACCTTGTACATCGGACTTAGCATTGGAGAAATTCCCGTCATCGATTCTAGCTCTTTTCACCTCCCTTTTCTCGTCTTGGAGTTTCTCATCCTCCATTTGTTGGGCATACACCATTAGACGTGAGATATCCATATTATCATGAAGCATTGCCGAACGACATTCTTTTCTCACCAATCTGGACACACCCATCAAATACCTACTCATCATGTCCATTGAATCCGCCACTAAAGTCGGAGCATACTTGGACAATTGAGTAAACCTTAGAGAATACTCTTGAACACACATACCTCCTTGACGAAGGTTAATGAACTCCTCTATCTTATCTTCCCTCAACTCTCGAAGAAAGAATCTATAAATAAATGCCAATTTGAATGCTTCCCACTCTATGGGACCCGCTCCTACCTGTAACACCTCGAATCTCAAAACGAAGAAAATCCTAGTTTTCAAAAAATTTGGTGCCAGTACCAACAGAACCACCCACGGACCATAGGTGGGGTTCCATGGTTAAGGCCCAAGTCTTAAAAGTCTCTGATCCCACCCACGGTCAACCAGTATGGTCCGTGATTGGACCTACGGACTGTAGGTCTGACCATTGGTGAAGGTCAGCATCCAGTTAGGGGGATATTATAGATTGGGTCAACCTCAAATGGTCATCACTCCTAGTACAAATTTAATTTTGTGTCCCATGACCTATGATATGATATATAATTGAATCCTCTTTCCAACGCCATCGAGTTTTCTAAAGTCCGACCTCCGAGTAAAAAGTTATGCTCGTTTTAGTGAAGCCCGGTCGAGAAGACTTGACCTACGACTCCAATCTACGGACCATAGGTTGACCTATGGCCCGTAGGTCCCGTCCATCGATCACTCTGACAATAGTTATGTTAGGCGTCTATTGGTCTTTTCCTATTTCATTTAACCCTTAAGCTACGTCGTTTAGACCCTAAATTATGACGTTTTAGTCAGTTTAAGCCTAGAAACATAACTAGAACTTACCTAAGTCAAATAATTAATCAAACTTAGAAAAATTAGAGCGTAAGAAGAGAAAACAGGTAAAGAACCCTAGTTCAAGAACGCAACAAGGTTCCATCAGTTCCAGCCCCGAAATTTAAGGAATTCTCCATGGAATTCGTCACGAGGTATGTGGGATTTCACTAGTGGGTTTCTTTTACCCATTAGGTCCCTACAACTCAGTCAGTTTCTTGATTCTCTTACAATAAACAGACCTAGGGTTTCTAGAATTTCAGCAGATTATCATGAATTACTTCGGAATATGTCCAAAATCATATTATCATAATTGTACTCAGTTTATTGCATGAATTTCAGAATCCTAGCTATGTATTTTTTTAGTTCTTGAATTACACATGCTAGGCCAAATATTTCAGTTATTGAGATATACATGCTTCAGTTTTGATCGCCACATTATTAGTATATTTCAGCATAAACCCTATTTTGAGTTATAAATCTTGAGAATCTTTTTTTAAGACAACACTTGAGTTTTTGAGAAAGTTAATATGAGTTTTGAGAAAGAGCTTCTAAAACATGATTAGTATGACAATCGAGTAGGTCATCAATGTATGAATAGTATGGTATCTAGATATACCATCAATGTTTATGCAGTATGACTTCCCAAGTCATCAATGATGATAGTATAATATGATTTTGAATTGTTTTCTAAGAAGGAGTTTTCAAGTATGAGTATCTGCATTTCAGTATTTTGAGCTATTCAGTATTTCAGTCATAATGTATTCAATTATACATGCATCAGTTTATGAATGCATCATTATCAGATTAATTGTTGCATTCTCAAATTGCATGTTAAGTTTTAAGCTATCCATTATATACATAAACTCAGTCATAATGTGTTAAACACTTAATCTATTGGGAGTAGCATAATACCGAGTTAGACTAGGGTTCAGCGTACCCATATAGTCCCAGAACTATGAGCCACGTAGGTGTAAGTCCCCTCTGTGGGAGATATTAGTTACTGATCACACCAGTCATGCCTCTATACCTTTGGCCGGGTATATTGGGTCCTCTCGATGGGGAATATACATCGGACTCCACATTTAGCTCATGTGGTTATATTGTCGGTTATTAGTAGCTCCCATAGTTCACTCAAATTCTATTGCATTGACCTCATTTACAGTACAGTCAGTATTCAGTTTTAGCATGCTATAAATTTGGTCATTGCATTTAGTTAGCTCAGTATTCAGTATCTATATCATGTTCAGATTATGTCATTGTTTATTTGTTTTGTTCAGTTATATGTTATTTAAGTTGTATTCTATCCTGCATGCTCAATACCTTTCAAGTACTGACGCATACGTGCGCTACATCTTCTCGTGATGTAGGTTCAGGTTCTCAGCATCCAGATCATACTTAGATCGATTCCTGATCTTCAGTTCAGCAGCAACAGTGGTGAGTCCTCATTCTTCGAGGACTAGTGACATGTTTATGTTTATCGTTTTTAGTCTGTAGTTTCAGTTTTGCTTGTAACGACCCGAGAGCACCCCCTAGTCGTTACCGGCGTATTCGACCTCTCGGAGGTCTTATACAAGCCCTTAGCATTCGTCATAACATTATCATAGAAAAATAGTGGAAAATTTAAAACTTTTCATAATATAACATAAGACTTAGAAAGTCACCTCATTTAAACCTTTAATACAAATCGGAATACAACGTCTCAATGTAGCCATCTTAAAACACGACTACAACACAATAGAGACACATCCCTTACAATAAAAAAAACAAATACTATCTAGTACAATGAACTTAAGGAAACTCTTTAACATAAAGGTCCTTGAATCTTTAAGGACACACTCGAACTTGGGAATAGTAAGCCAAGCTCATCACTTCTAGGAAAGGTCCTTTAGCCACCACCACCTACAGTTGGTGTAAAAAGATGAAGAAGAATGGTGTTAGTACAAGAATGCACTAAGTATGATAACCATGCAAAAAAACATGCTTTTAAGAGGACATTTAGTTGGAAACCATGCATCATGCCTTTTTAGAGAAACTTCATGAACCTTTCACGCATTAGGCACAATATAAACTACATACATCATCATACACATGGAAACCATTCATAATAGCACAAAAGCCACTTATAATATTTTAGGCACATTCAATGCATACAATACATTACCTTCCTCTTTATCTTAACTTTTTTCCTCAAGCAACCCTTAGGGAATACTTGGTGCAATGTATCACCTTAAGGTTACCAAAGGTGAACTTACCTATAGACTTCATCAATCCAGTCACATTTATGCATAGAGTTATAAACACACCATAAGACATAGTCTTCACATAGGAACCATCACCTAAGACAACCCCAAGTCACACTAGTGCAATGTGCAAGTAGCATCCCATAATACTACTCACACCAAGTGTTCCTAGGAAGCCACCATAGACTAGGGACATCATATTCAACAAGTCATAACATCTTCATTTAACATTAGACATAAGACCAACATACTTCATAACATCATATAAGGACTCATTCATTTACTACATCATGAGTCATAACCCATTTAGTTCATATCATAGGTAAACCATCCTCACAACCCC
>JAJOOS010008478.1:0-14178 GCA_029582725.1 Solanum chiquidenum
GACAGCAGCAGTTATTTACAGTTATTTACAGCAATAACTGTTTATATCTATCTGTTAGGAGTTATTTATGTTTACTATAAATATTTGTATTTTAGGAGAATTCAGAAAAAGGGAAAAATATTATTATGTCTTTATATCTGGAGATTTGTCCACTCCATACGGACATTGTTATTAGTTAATGCAGTGTTTAAGATTCTTGCACTTTATTTAACTAGTAAAGTTTCATTTTCATTTCATTTCATATCAGTTTCTATCACATTGCCACTTCTTATTGAGCATGAACAAGCCATTCTAGAAGACTGGGTTCCACAAAATATGATCAAATCAGTGTTATCAAAAGCAAAAGAAGCATATAAAATCTCTGAGGTCTATTGGGACTTTAAGCGCTTAGCACAAATAAAACATGGGTTTTAATTGATAAAAAACGCAAAGGGAGAAAACAAAATACAAATATATATGTTTAGTTCAAGACTAATAATTATAAGCATGAATGACAAATAAATGAACAAAGAAATTGATTTTTTTTAATGATAAAGTGAAAAATCAATTGTTTAGGGTGACCTCTTCGGAAGAGGCTCATTGGTAAGGAAAGTATGCTTCAGAACCTTGATGACGACACTGAAACACACATTAATCGAGGGGAAGCGCTCAACACATTTTGAGCTTCACTTTAGGGCTTAAGTGCGCCTTTGTCAGCGCTAGATCAAATTAAGCAAAATGTTAGCGGCAAATTTCCTGGGTCATGAGAGGTGGTTTTGGAACTTCATTACAATTAATAGCTGCAGACAAGCTAGAAGGTTGAAATCTGATAGTGTGTGTAAGAAGGCCAGATTCAAATGGGAACAAAAATAAAAAAAGATTAGTTTCTTCTGATGTTAAATTCAAGAGTAATGGAAACAAAATGTTACACCCCAACTTAGGGGCGCAACTGGTACCTGGTGCGACTCTTGACCTCAAGCCGATCCTTCCTGGACAACTAAGCTGTAAGCGTAATACCAACCACAAAATCAAGAAAACAAAAAAGTATATCTCGGCTTAAAAATAAGCCGTCGGTCGACAAGGCCCCAACATAACATGTGGTAAACTCAGCGAATCCCAACAATTTATATAGAACAAAAACTAAATCCTGTGCAGGCCATCAAAGTCACCAAGATGTCTATAATCAATTAAAGCTATGCGTGCCATCGAGGTCAGCATGATATCTAGAGATATATAACTTGAACACATATATACATATACGATCAAGGCCGACAAGTCGCTGTGCAAAAATGACAAAACAACAAGGCCAACATGGCTGACAACGCACATCTACACAATCCCAAGTCTGCAACCCTCTAAGAGTAATATACTTAGCCTAGACAGGTCCCCGACCTACCCATTAGCTATACATAACAAAAGACTAACAAACCTCTTGATCTAACAACTCTAGAAAAAGTGGAGCTGACCAATTTGCTGGAACTCAGCCACACTACTTAGGAAACCTGTGTACTTGTTTGTCGAGACCTACAGGCATGAATGCAGCTCCCCCAAGCAACAAGGCGTCAATACGAAATAATGTACCATGCATGAAAGACAACAAAATAATTCAACAAGTATCATAATATACTGAAAGTAACCAGGTAGGCGAGTAAAAAATAATTTGTGTGAACTGACCTGCCCCTGAATCTAATCATACAAAAAATAATCAACAATAACCTACCCGGGCCCCTATAAGCTTGACAAGTACAAAAAACAAACGATACAACCTACCAGGGCCCGTATACTCAACATATACAATCCAATAAATATACCCTTATTGGTGATGCTCTAGCCCCATATGTAATCACTACATCACAATATCTTTCCTAAACTTTAAGGGAACATGTCGAAAGAAGGAAATAGCCTAACATACCTTTTTTTTGATGATTCCATGCTGTAAGCTCATCTCTACCCGCACACCCATGACACTACTACAGTGGTAAGCTCAATCAACAAACAAGAACAAGAATTACTACGACAATCGGTACAAATTTCCACCGTAAATTACTATTCGGGGTCTAAGGTAGCTGTAAACCGCTAAAAGATGGTTCTTACCAGCTAAACACACTCGAAACATTGCCACAAACTCAATACACAGCTAAAACCTTGCTGCCACAACACCTACAGAGATACACCACATAATCGATGGGGTAAATTATACCACGACGACGCACACTACGTAGAGAAACTTTCGTTAAGCTTCCGAGCTAAGAACATCAACATCCATGGAGAGTCTCTGGGTTTTATTTCTGATTTTCTCTGGTTTTTGGGCGAAAAATTTGGGATTGAAACGAAGGAGATGAGGTTGAAGTCCCACCGACCCAGGGGCCCATTTACATTCCTGCTTGCGCAGTCTTGCAAAAACGTGAAAATGCCAGATTGATACTTGATAGTTTCATCTATGAAATAGATATACAACTATTGCAAGAAAAAAAACCATATTCTTGCAATATAAAGGTGTATTCCCAAATGATAATAAGTCTATGTATTGTGTTTTTACTAATGGAATTATTTAAAAAGAATGTTTACAAAATTAACAAAAGGATATGGTAAATTAGTCAGATTGTGATATAGATATCAAAATAAGGGAATTAAGCGTAATATTATAAACCCCAAGGGAGGTTAGTGTTATAGAACGAAACCTTATTTAATGTTTTGAGTTAGATATTTAGATTCTCTGACATGTCATTTTGCCATTATCATTACATTTAGAACCCAAGTTAAGTGGGTATTCCAAATTCAGGTATTGGAATAGTTTGCATCCTAAAATTCATTATAGCATTTAGCAGTCCTAGGAAAGACAGAAGTGGACTTAGGATTTTGAGTTTATAGATCTTGATTTTACTTGAGACAGTCTACGGGGTTATACATATACAGTGGTTCTTAAGAAATTTCGGGGTCTGGATCAAAGCTATTGGTTTCTGCCAATCTTGTAAGTAGAACTTTAGTTCTGCCCCTGAGGAACTAGTTATGCATCACAACTTTGATTCCATTGCATTCCGGTAGTATGTGTAAATCAAAACTATATGTTTAAGTGTTACATTAGGTTATCAAACTACCAATTAATCTGCACTCTTACTACCAATAGATATTTGGCCAATTTTTAATTCAAGCAATATCTTTTCTATTGTGTTAATGCAGCTGTATGCAAAAGGCAAAGTATGATATTGGAGAAGAGGCTGTCAACCGTTTCTCTTTGCCTCCAGAAGACAAAGCTACACTAGAGCTAGCTGAATGGGTAGATAGCGCCTTTGGAAGAGCATCTGTATGTTCCTTATCTGCTGATTGTGTGTCTGTAAATTGATATTCTGTGCAGAACTTCTATGTCTTTTACAAATATTTTCTAATGTCTCCCCAAAATGTTTGTGTTAATTAAGCAAGTTGAACACCCAAGGGTGTTGGCGTAGTCCTCAATGAAGTGAGTTGAGAATAATGAGGTCTCATGTTGGCATAGGCATCAATGAAGTGAGTTGAGAATAATGAGGTCTCATGTTAAATTATTCCTGGCCGAGGCAAAAATTAGTAGGTGATTTTTCCAATCTGTCCAAGCCTTGGCCAATAGAGTTATCCGGTATCTGTGCTGGTAGGAGATAGTAGGTATCTCGTGGAATTAGTCGAGGTGCACGTAAGTTGACTCGGACACAAGGGGTATAATTTTTTTTTAAGCAAGTTGATGCTGGGCATCCTTTTAAGACCACCTTACTAAAACTGATGCTAAACTGACCAATTTGTGATTATGAGATCCTAAGGTTTCTGTATCTGTCAAGCAGGTTATTCTCCAACAATGTTATAGCAGTTTACAGTAGAAGGACCCATTCAGAATTTGATTCTTGCAATATTATGCTTTCTTTAAGCTGTTTTCCTTTGCACCAAAAATTAAAAGTTTTTGATTGCGTAGGTTTAAGGGGGCTCTGGTGTCTTTTTTTCTTTGGAATATGCTTTAAAGATAGTGCCCACCTAGTGTATTACATACAGAGATAAATAACGAGCCTTTGAAGAGAGAACAATTTTATTAAGATTAGAAGAATACTTATGTTTTATAAATTTTTTGGGCATGTATGAGTTCCCTAATAACTTAATCTTTTAGATGAGCTAATCACAGTTTAGTTTATTATCGCTGCCACCTTTCACAAAAAAGAACTGCCATGTACTTGGCCTATGAAAAGAATTAGGCCGGCATGTGAGGAGGCATTGGAAATGTAGTTTAATGGAAGTGTACCCTCTCTAATGTCTTTAACTTGTAGATGAGGTGATTACACAGTTCAATTATTATTATCACTGTCATCATCATTATTATTTGACAGCCATTACAACCACAAAAAAATCGCTTCAATTCTAAACTAGTTGGTCGGCTATATGAATGCTCAATATCTGCTCCGCTCCTTTTGGGCCCATTTCTTTCAAGACGTCAGGTATTTTACTGACAAATGCCAAAGAGAATTGATCTGTGCTAATTTCGGTTCAGTTGTTTCAAAACTACATATTCTTTTGTGACCAACAACAGTGTACATGTATTATAAGTTTCCCATGTTGGATTCCAAGGATCTGACGTTTCTTTATTTTTTTAAAAGTTTTTCCATGCCGGATCTGATGTGAATCCAGGAAGTGATGCTTTCACTCAATTTCAATAATCTGCATGATTTATTTATCACCAGTATTCTTTTGTTTTAAAAAATAATGAACAGGGACTTATCAGTTCTGTGAGCTTAAGATTCTTGATATGATATGCCCTTCATGTGGTGGGCATCTTATAAGATCCTGAAGTTCAGAGTTAAAAGGATTGACTATGCTTTTCAACTTGGATAATGGGTGATGGGTGTTGAAATGTGTAGTCATCTTATCTATTTTTTGTTAGAGGGTGCACAATTTTGTTTATTTAATTATGTCTTCAACACGCCACCTCACCTGCGACCTAGTTTTATTTAATGGTCCATGCATGTGGAAATTCTTTTATACATTGGGTAGCAGTGAGACTCGAACTCACGACTTTTGCTTTGCCCGGATACCAAATTTGAGTTGTGTGACCATCTCATCTAAAAACTTAAGTTGGTATAGAAAATACATTTTTATTTATCATGACTAGTGCTTCATATGGTTCCAGAAGCAGCTGCAATATTAACTGCAATAACACTTCGGTAAACTACTGACCAATATGGATAAATATCAATTCAATAAGGATTCTTTACAATATCAAGACTTCCTATTTTATCTTCAATTGCGGAAACATTTGTTTTGATACAATCCTCCGCTCAGATAATCCTATTTAATTTTGTCATGGTGTTAGTGTGTTTGTTGAATGAGGATGGTTGTCAACTAAGTGGATTTATTTTATGCGTAATTGAGACAACTTTCAACTTGTAGACATTTTAAAAATATATTTGTCATTTTTTTTGTAAGGTTGAAGATGCTGTTTGCCGTGCTGCTGATGGAACTTCTCCGGTCCAAGAATTGGATTTCTCTTCTTTACGTGCTCAGCTAGGTCCTCTACCAGCTGTAAGACATCCTGTCCCTCTTATCGGTCGATTTCCCCCCCATTTTCATGTTTTTATGCATGCCAGCATGCCTACTCGTTTTTCATGGATTAAGTTGTACGCTGATTTGTTTGCCTTTTCTTTTAAGATTCTCCTGTGCATTGATATAGCTGCAACTTCTGCAAAATCTTCAAGCATATCCTGTAAGCTTTTAAGTCAGGTATGTACCACAACTGTACTATGTATTGCATAGTACAATTCATTTCAGTTCTACGATTGCTTTTATTCTAGTTCGGTCATCATTTCTATGTCTTTGCTGTTTCTTATTTCTTGGTTGGGGTTGACCTCCTTGCTAATCCATGATGATTATAAAGTATCTTTCCAAGTGGACATAACCCGATTCACCAATGACTCATGTTGTCTGGTGATCCTTTATCTTTTTAGTTTTTGAAATAGGTAACTTTGTATTCACACAAAAGAACTCATCAAGAAGCTGATGAGGAGGGATTTACAAACCCCCAGGCAGTGTTATCAAAGGTGAAAACCACAAAAAAGTTCTAAGGTCCATAGGGACTTTAAGCGCAAAGCGCAAATAAAGTGTGGGCTTTAATGAAAAAAGGCGCAAAGGGAGAAAAAATTACAAATGTATATGTTTAGTTCAAGGCTAATAATTATAAACATGAATGACAAATATATGACCAAAGAAGATGAAAAACGATTATGATAAAATGAAATATCAATTGTTTAGTGTCACTTCTTCATAAGAGGCTCATTGACAAGGAAAAGTTTGTCTTAGAACCTTGATGACGACACTGAAGTGCACATAAAGCGAGGCGAAGCGCTCAACACGTTTTGAGCCTCGCTTCAGGGATTAAGCGCGCTTAAAGCGCACCTTTGATAACTCAGCCCCCAGGGGGTGCCATCATTCTCAAAATGTAAAACAAACTTTCAAAAATTTACAATTGGCCTATAAACTCCACTAAGCTATCTACTTCCCCCACTATATCTTGCTTACACCAAAAATACAAAAGACTAAGTCATCTCATCTTGATCATCTGTGAGCTACTAACCTTTCCTTCATAACATCTTTCATTCCTTTTGTTAGAATAGTAATAGGTATATACAATCCTACTTAGAATAGAAATAGGAATAGTAATAGTAATAGGAATAATATATAGTGTCCTACTTAGAAAATGATTGTATTGCAGTGTCCTAGTTGGAAAAGGTGTCTATTGTAGTGTCTATAAATAGGGTCTCTCTGTAATAATGTAGACAAGAACAATTCAATAATATTCTTTTCCTATATTTCTCACATGGTATCAGGGCCATGGTTCAATGATGAAGCCATGTTAAAGATGGGTGCGGGTGTAGTTCTAGCCGCAACCTTTTTGACAGTAATGAAATTTATTGTTGGAGATAATTTTTTTTTAAAAAGCGAATAAATGGTGAAATATTCGTGTCAAGCGCATGTGTTTCACCACACGACACATGATTGGTTATGATGTTTTAGGACATAATTAATTTCACTTTAAAATGGTTTGGGGGGGGGTGGTCATAGGACCCCATGAAGTATAACTGTGTAGTTGAGAATCAGGTAATAGGTTGGGGGGTCATTTGACTATTTTCTCTTATTAATTCTCATATATTCAAATGCAACTCTCCAGTGCTTAATTTTTTATCTTATGTTGTTATAGCTCTTTGTTATTTTTCTCCTCTAATTTCTTTATTATCGAGTCGAGGGTCTAGCAGATACAACCTCTCTATCCAAGGTAGGTGTAAGGTCTGCGTACAACCTACCCTCCCCATGCCTCACTTTATGGGATTACGCTGGGTATGTTGTTGGACTGAAAATATTAGATCTTAGTTAGGCGATCCTTTTTAGTAAGGTAAATTTTATTGATGTGTAGCATTACATGGAATGTACTCAAATCAGAAAGTCGAGTTTTATTGAGTAGAAGTACAATATCATTCTTGTCTTCAAAAATTCTAGTGTTCCATTCTTCCAATTAACCCGACATATGGCTGCAGGAATGTTGTACCAGATGGGAAGGAGTGGTTTAGTAATTCCATTTCTTTGCCATGCAAGCAGAAACTCCGAAAAAGATCTCGTCATACACCAATTAATACCCAAAATGTTGAATACCAAATTCCACAGTTAACTAGAGATTTTGCAATGGATGAAGAGATGGTTGATCTCTTCTGCTTCTTCCTCACAAAAAATGCATCTATTACGAAAATGGGTGCTCTCTCCCTCATAAGTTATCAAGGATGATGCATTTTCCATTAGCCACAATCCGAACAAATATTTGACCTTGTAAGGTGCTTTGCCGTTCCAAATGGTCTTCCAAGCTCAGATAAACGGAAGGGGTGGGGACTAATGAGGTTAGGATACCATCTTTTTATGGAGAAGACTCCTCTGGGATGTAAATCCCAGTTGGAGTGGTCAGGTGTGGGGCAAAACAGGGGGGGGGTGTTGTTGGGGAGTTGAAGCATGTGTAAGTAACCATCAATCTACGTTTCCTTTTAAAAGAGATAAACCAGTCATGAAAACTCCTGATATCTGAGATGGTAGCCCTCAGTAGTGTGGTGCAGTTTTAGACTAGGAATACAATTTCCCAGTCATTAAGATTCCTTCTGACTAAGATTATGTGGGTGATCCTTTTAAACTAAGAATGCAAAAAACTAGTTGTGTGTGGATTGTTAAGACTCATGTATAAAGGCTTCTGCCCCAACTGGAGACCTGGATGTCGACTCAATCTCCAGCTAGTCTTTGATATCTACCTCTATTGAAATGAATAAGCATTTATATTCCCATGTTCTCCACATTCCTGTTTCTAGTTGAAATTAAGCTTATCCTGCTATGGTTACAATTCAACTTGGGTGCATGCAGGCACAAATTATGTTGTCAGAGATTTACCCTGGTAATTCCCCTAAAATTGGGTCAACCTACTGGGATCAGATTCGTGAAGTAGCAGTTATATCTGTAATCAAGCGCGTCCTTAAGCGTCTACAGGAACAACTGGAACAGGTGAGTGGAGTTGCATTAGGTGATGAACTCTTGATTCCTCGATTTACTTGTATTGTTAATTATAATCTTGGTTCAAGTATGGTTTGTGCTATATGGCTAAGTTTCCCGTCGGTTAAATGCCATTTTCCCCTTATTTTCAGTCATGTATTTTCTCAGCACGTTAAAGTACGTAGTAACGCTTAGTATTTTTCTACTTAATAACTTACTTCTCTATAGATCTTATTACATGTTTGTCTCTATGATCCCATACCATAATTCCGTGCGAATAAATTCTCTAATTGATGGAAAAAATGCCTTGGCTACAAGATTCAAGTACTGCAAATTAACAGTAGTTGTTACTTGTTACTGTTGGATGTTAGAAGTAAGTACATCTCTTTTTGCTTATATCTTTTTCTTGCCTCTCTTTCCTTTTCTTTTTGGCATATAATAACAAGGAAATATTAATGTTTGAGAAAGTTATATTTGATATGCACCTTCAATTTTCCTCTGGATAATCCTTCCTGCTTGGGTTTTGACCACCAAAAACAGTCTTGTTTAGATAAAGCAAGAAACTTGGCATTTGTTTCTTATAAAAATAAATAAATAAATAAACGATGCCAGAAATTTGATAGAAGAAGTTGGAGAGCTGCCTTCTAATGTAGAGTAGGAAAGGCAAAAGATCAAAAATCATAAATACTTCCAACTCTCAGTCCAGTTCTTACCAAAGCTTCTTGAAATTCCTGAACAAAGAATTACACCCTGAGGTCTCAGCTTCAAAACTTAGCGGAGACAAAAAAACACTAGGTGATTCTTCCCATTTGTCCTAGCCTTGGTGGATAGAGTTAGGGCCTGTTTGGATTGGCTTTTGGCTTATTTTTGTTATTTTGGCTTTAAAATAAGTGCTTATAAGCATTTTTTAACTTTACCCAAACACTTCAAAACTGCTTAAAGCTATGTTGGCTTAAAAACACCTAAAATAAGTCAATCCAAACGGGCACTTACTTGGTACCTGTTGCTGATGGGAGGTGGTAGGTATCCCATGGAATTAGTCGAGGTGTGCGAAAGCTTGCCTGGACACCAAGGTCATAAAAAAAATAAAAATTACTGGAAAGCCACTTTATCTTAGCAACATGCTAGTAAGATATATCGGTTAGAAGGCTGTAGCCCGATGTTAAGATTAGTGCATGAGAATTGCTAGCAGGCGTTTAAAAAATAACCGCCTTGTTTGCTTAGATGGATTCATATTCATAGTTGAGAATTTATCCATACGATGCTAAAACAGCTCTCGCAAATGATAAAGAAATATTCAGTGGTATTACTTTATCAAAAAAAATATTCAGTGATATTAATTCAGAATTCTTATCGGATATAACATAATGATTCGCTGGTGGATGAAACTTCCATTATTTCATATTAGAGACTGGAGACGAGGCTTACAGGCAGTTGAGAATGGACAGAAACCCAAAAGCAGTAGATCTAGGACTGTCTCCAAGAGGCATTCCTAAATAAGTGAGGCAATCTTGAAATAGAAAAAACCTGAGAGAAACAAGAGACAATGTGATTCTCTCATCAATACTTAGGTCTGCTAATCCTATCTTCAAACTGTTAATTTCAAGACTGGCATTATATCTATACAATGTACATGTGAAAGAGAAATATTACTTGGAAAATTAACTTTTACTGGTCAGCTAATGCCACTTGCACCACCAAAAGATTTTCCTTTTTCATTCTAAAAACAAAATATTTGGTGGTGTGCCTGAGTTGCATTAGCCATAAGCTCATGGTCATAACTGTATTCTTATGGCCATTCTTTTTTAGACTGACATAAATCCTCCCAGATTATGCTATGTCTCTCCTTTGATTGTGGAAGATTTGACCTTCCTCGTTATCTCACTGAATTACCTTCAGTGTACACAGAGGGATTAGACAGGGGGATCATAGCAATGGAGGGTCTACAAAATATGTTAAATATTGCTAAAATGGGAAGATGGATGCAGGGATTTGAAATTGCAAAAGACAGTGGGAGCAGTTCAGAGATCACCCATCTTCGATATGCTGATGAAACTTGTCAATACTGAGGTTGATATTGGTTTATTTTGAAGCCATTTCTGGTCTACATATAAACTGGTATAAGAGTTACCTTTTTCCAATTAATTTGGTCTCCAATATGGAGCACCTATCACAGATTCTGGGAGGAGTGGTGGGCACATTGCCATCTATATATCTTGGAGCAAAGTCATGATCCATAGATATCTGGAACCCAGTTTTGGAGAATTGTCTAGATGGAGATCACAATATTTTTCACTGGGAGGTAGACTAACTTTGATAAACTCTGTCCGAGATGCTCTACCAACTCACATGTTGTTCCTACTTCATATACCTCAGGCAGTGGTTCAAAGGTTGGATAAAATCAGGGGACGTTTTCTGTGGCAAGGCAACAAGGAGAAGAAAGGCAACCACCTGGTCAAATGGAAGAATATTAACAGAAGCAAAAGGCAAGGTGGATTAGGCATCAAGAACCTTAAGTGCCAGAGCAAAGCTCTTAAAGTGCAATGCTATGGATCTACCCACAGAAGGCTCAAGCTTTATGGTGTAATGTCATAAAGAACAAATATGGGGAGCTGGACAATTGGGCAACTAAAGAAGTCACTACCCCTTATGGTGTTAGTCTTTGGAGTTCCGTCAGCTCTTCTGGCCTTTCCTTAAAAATCAATCTACTATCAAGGTTCACAATGGCAACAAGACTCGCTTTTTTTAGACAAATGGATGGGTCCTGATAGTTTACAAGGCTTATTTCCTGACATTTTTCTTCTACAATTGCTGAAATGTGGACACAACATGGCTGGTATTTGGTCTTCAGAAAACATTTAAATGATTGGGGACGGAATTGTACAAGTTGTTGGAGAACTTTCAAGGACTACAGAGAGGCGAGGATTACTTCTGGTGGAATGGGCATAGCAAGGGCATATATAAGGTGAAATAGGGATACACGCTGACAAACCAAACTAGAGCTCAAATTATTAAGTGGGCTTGGAAGCACATATGGAAAGCCAAAGTGCCACACAAAGTGGCATGTTCCACTTGACTTTTTGTTAAAGAGGCTGTTTTGACTCCCGACAATGTGACAAAGTGGGGAATTCCACTGTGCAACATATGTCCTTTATGTGGAAAGGATGCTGAGACAGTTAGACATCTACCTACACTGTAATGTGATATTAACCAGAAGTACAGAACTGAAGAAATAGAACAAAGCAAGTAGCTTTACTGGCAATAGTTTGTGCAAGTATCTTAAACACAATTAAACCAATAAAGTTGTCCGTATGGAGAGGACAAAACTCCAGAAAATAGTAGTTTTGATTCTTAATTACATAATACAAATAACTAACCCTATTACAAATATAGAGAACATAAAAGGATAGGACCGATACTATAAACTACAAACTAGGAATAATAATGGCTAGACCAACTGCTGTAGCAAATCAAGGGAACAGTTGCTAGACAACTGCTGTAGCAGTTGTTTGTCCAGAATTCAACTCTTTATTCTTTTGTCGATATTTTCTTCTAAAGTTCGTCTTGAGAGGTTGGTTGGTATCAGTGCCCCCCACCCACCCCCCGAAAAGATGCCTTGTCCTCAAGGCAGAACAAAGGAAATTGAACAGCAAACAAGTCATATTCTTCCCAACTAGCCTCTTCAACAGGTCGACGACGCCATTGAATAAGTAATTCTAGAGTTGGCACTCCTGACTCTTTCACCCAACGATGCAATAAAACTTTTTCAGGTTCCACCATCAATTCCAATTCACCCGATAGTGGTAAGGGTGGAGGGGAAGCAATATCAGAACAACCACGAGCTGGACGAAGCAGCGAGACATGAAAAATAGGATGTACCTTGTATGTTTCAGGAAGCTGCAATTCATAAGAAATAGGACCAACTCGGCGAACAATTTTGTATGGTCCAAAATATCGAGGTGAAAGCTTCTCATTAAGACGTTTGGCTAAATTCTTCTGCCGATAAGGTCTCAAACGAAGGAAAACAACATCACCCACATTAAAAGACAAAGTCACGCCGCTTGAAATCAGCTTGAGACTTCATTCTGGATTGAGCCTTCATGAGATTGGAACGTAGTACCTCTAATATTTGATCTCGTTCCACGAGCTGCTGTTCAAGTTCAACAATTTTAGTTTCTCATGAACATAGGGATGCAAGAGTGGTGGTTCTCTCCCATACACAATATGGAAAGGGGTCATGTTGGCTGAAGAATGGTATCCACTTTTGAAAGAATATTCAGCCCAAGATAGATATTGAAGTCATGATTTGGGCTTGTCATGAGCAAAACAACGTAAGTAAGTTTCAAGGCATCGATTGACCACCTCTGGTTGACCGTCAGATTGGGGATGATAGGAAGTACCCATACGGAGACGAGTGCGTCTAAGGCGAAAAAGTTCCTGCCAAAAAATACTTGTGAAGACAACATCACGATCTGAAAGAATGGAGCGAGGTAAACCATGCAACCTGACAATTTCCTTACAGAAAACCCCAGCCACCCTTTTAGCAGTAAAGGGATGAGATAAAGCAAGAAAATGACTGTATTTGCTAAACCTGTCAACCACCACAAGAATAGTATCAAAGCCATTAGAAGGAGGAAGCCCAACAGTTAAATCAAGGGAGATATCCTCCCAAACTCTGTTAGGAACGGGCAAAGGTTGTAAGAGACCAGCTGGAGCTAATGTTTTATATTTATGTTACTGGCATATCAAACAATTCTGGACAAACGACTTAACATCATGCTTCAAACAAGGCCAGAAAAAATTTGCAGTTACCCTTTTGAGAGTTTTCAAGTAACCTCCATGCGCTCCTGTTGGAGAATCATGTGACTACTAAAATCTTGGCTTTGAGTTCAGGATAATCAGGAATAACCAGCCGAGATTTGTAGTAAAGATGGTTAGTAGATAACGAGAAATCAGGATGAATCGACGGATCAAAAGAAAGTTGATCTCGAATCTATTTAGTATATGGATCAACTTCAATTGCTTCTATCAAATCACTGAAATCTAATGGAATAGACATCACCAAAGAAAAAAAATCAGCATGTTGAGGGAGAGGAGATAAGGCATCAATTCCTTTGTTTTCACTTCCTGACTTATAGACAATAGTGAAATCAAAAGGCAATAATTTAAATAACAAGCGTTGTTGTTCAACAGTAGTCACCCGTTGATGCAAGAGATACTTTAGGCTACAATGGTCAGTAGTGACAATGAAATGCCGACCCAAAAGATAATGCTTCCATTTTTGCAATGCAAGGACCAAAGCCAACAATTCACGATCATAAGTAGATTTAATGCGACTAGAAAAGGAAAATCCCTTACTGAAATAGGCTACTGGATGACACTGTTGCAGTAAAATAGCCCCAACTCCATCAGATGAAGCATAACACTCAACTGTAAACTGTTGAGTGAAATCTGGAAGACGAAGCACTGGTACTGATGTCAAGATCCTCTTTAAGATTTTGGAAAATCTGCTTTACTTTTGCATGCCAGGTAAAAGCATCTTTCTTGGTCAATTCTGTTAAAGGACGATCAATGATCCCATAGTTCTTAACAAAGCGCCTATAATAATCTGTGAGACCTAAGAAACCGCGAAGTTCCTTGACATTCTTTGGAACAGGCCATTCCAGCACCGCA
>JAJOOS010008480.1:0-14879 GCA_029582725.1 Solanum chiquidenum
GCCTATTGCATTTTTGGATGAAACCTTTCAGCAATATGTCAGGAACTTCGAGAAGAATACTCATCCATCCCCGATCTTGCAGCATCTACGATTAGAATGTGATAATGTCTAGCGCCTTGTGGTGCGCAGCAACTTCAACTGGGAAAAGTTCCCTTTCTGTGAATCCTCCCTGAAATGAGAAAAATGATTTGACAGTTAAGAATATGCAGCAACCGTTTTCAAGCTGACAATGTCAAGACTTGTCTGGGGTTGGGTGGGGACTTACTTTAAAGTTAAATATAACACAATGGCTTAAATTCTTCAATCAGCGTCACCCAATCCATCACTACCATCACCTCTCTTGGATATAGGGGTAAGATTCGATTTAGTATTTTTCCTTTGAGAAGCAATTTCAGCATTTTTACGCAAGACTGCTCCAGGAGATGGGTAAGGGCGCTGCTGAAAGAGAGGACCCTGAAATTTGAAGAACCGGAAAGATATCATTTTTTAAGTTAAAAGGCATACAAGGAATAAAAACATATTTATAAAGCAGGAAATTGGATATGAGGAAGCCACTGATGTCTGCAATAGAAGAATGAAACCTTATAAAGAGAGCCAAGACTATTTTCCATACCATGGCAATAAAGATAAACCAAATCAAGATTAGTGCAAATGGCAATGTCAATGAGTCAACTTTACTTTTGAACAGAATTTTCCACGTGATTTTGATTTTAGCCAATGGCACTCAAAGATATAAATACTTCAAAAATGAAATGTTATTAATTGACTACTGATAGCATGCTCCCCACACATCAAAGATGCATCCTAATCCAATACTTCTAGACACAGATGGAGGAAGTTCTCAAGAAATTGCAAACAAACAAAACAGAGAAATTCTATTACGAGTATCTTTTTTCTGCATTCCTTGTTATTTGATCGATTAAGTGCTGACAAAACACCTAAAAAAAATTACAAAGAAAAATATGATCCCTCATCAAAAATTTTGAAGTCTTAATATTATATACTCCCTCCGTTCCTATTTATGTCGTCCTTACTAAAAATGTTCCTTAATATTTGTCATTTCACAAAACTTGTGCATAAATGACACTATTCTTCCTATTTTACCCTTGAGAGTTATTAGCCTTGAAAATATGTATTTGACCATAGGAAAACTAAGTAATTAATTCATGTTCATTGTTCAAATTAATTAATCAAAATAAATTAATTCATGTTCATTTATTGAAAACTTGACTTCAAGAGAATACTAAATAAGGATACAATGGTAAACTAACCTAATTTCTTAAGGGGCGTGAAACCTAAAATGGTGACAACTACATAGTAACGGAGGGAGTAAAACCTGTCTGGCCCAATATGTGCGCAACATTAGACAGACATGCTCGTGTATGTCAAGCATTCCAAATGCTTAAAGAAAAGGCAAGGATATGGCACATGAATGCTTCAGAGAAGCTCCTAATCCCAGCTAATGTAACAAGAAATATGGTAAACCAAATTCAACTTGGAATGAAAGAAACCTGCCTATTATTTGAAGAGCAAGAAAGCAGGAGAATGAGCTCAGTAAAGCATCTACTCCTATCACCAAAACACTTGACCAATTTTAACCAGTAGGGACTTTAAGGGTGGAATGCTTGAACAAATTTTTGTATGACATCTGTTATAGTAGCGTTTGAAGAAGGTATTTCAATGACGTTAGTTTCGCAGGCAACTTGTGCAACATCGACTAATCTGTCAGACTACCTGATATAATCACAAGCAAAGGTGCAGGTAGACCCACACACTAAGGTTGGACCAAATGGAATTGCACCGAGTGGTGTCACTGCTCGACCCTGGGATCTCAAGGTTCTTACTCGTATGGTTCAATCCCTTAAACATCACATTATTGACAACATCACACATGATTTGAATTATAAAGAATTAGTTTGAGTGGAAAATTTTGACTTAAACAGAGGATTCAAATTTATAAGTTTCAAATGCAAGTCCCTGTAAGTATCACTTGAAATAATTTCAAAACAAAGGTTGCGATGACTTTTTCCTTTCTAGGGTAAAGGGTCAAAATGCCTAGACAATGTGAAATGAAGCAATTTGCCCTCCATTAAAAAAGTGTCTCGTTCCTACCCCTGTCGTAACCAAAGCAGCTTGTTCTTTCCCTTATGGGCTAGCAGCAGCAGCTAAAGGGCAAAATTTAGACCATTCAAAAAGTCTAAGGTTACATTCGACCTTCTATTCTACTTTGCTCAGGATCTTTTACTGTTTTACAAACAGACCATTTAAATCTAACAGAAGGTAATTAAGAATCACTTTATATGAATAACCTATAAAAGGATGAATACATGCCGAAGTACATCAATTTAAATTGAATATGTGAACTTCTTTTCTTTATGCCACCCGTGAATAAAACATTATTTGCTTTCAGGTAGAGCCGTTAGATGAGAAAAGTAAGATAATTTGGGATAATTTTATACCAGCATGCTAAATTGATCTTCTACAACAATTAATTTTTCATAACAGGCCAGCATGCTAAATTGATCTCCTACAACAAGTAATTTTTCATAACAGGTTATGATTACAAGAAAATAGAACCTTGTTGGATCCAAATAAATTGTACGAAACATTATTTATGCTATTAATGTATATGAAAAAGTAAAACGAATCTTCTCATTTAAGATTAGTTAGTTCTAAATATATTTATTTCTTAATTGACCTCTATTTTCTAAAGCCAAGAATGCTATGATCATTTCCTTTAAATTCTTTAATAAATATAAGGGCAAAATGCCAAAAATTACCCCTAAACGATGTGAAATGGAACAGATTTACCCTTCGTTAATAGTTGAGGTCAAACTTGCCTCTCCATTACTAAAATGGGTCAATTTGCCGTTATTTTCAAATTGCAGAAGCTTAGCAATGGTGATGTCACATGTCCCGCAAATAAGGATTAGTTTTTTATAATGGAGGGCAAATTTGAACCTTTTACATGGTTCGGGGGAAAATTTGACTCTTCTCCCTAATTTTGAGTTTTTAATTTTTTTTGGTTCCTCCTTTCTCTCTCCCTGCCACTACCACTACCTCTTACCACCAATCACCCTTTGTTCCTCCCTCCCACCATTGTCACCATCACACCATCTTCTCTTCTTTATTCTCTCTCTTCCTCTCTCCCCACCCACCACCTCCACCACCAGGAGAGAATGTGCTAAGCAACTTGAACACGCAAACATATAATACTATTTTAATGCAAATGTATAGCCGCATAGGGGTCAAAGGAGGAAGAAAGGGTGACCAGAGGTAGAGGTAGCATACCTTGTGTCCCCATTTACTAGTCGTTTTTCTCTGTAACAATTATGAAGTATGGAAATGCACATTTTTTACAAGTATCAAAATGCACTTAGTCTCACTTTTGTCAATATGGTCATTTTACTGATGATAATGGCATGAGGTAGGTAGTGGTTTTATAGGTTTGCTTGGGGAGTACTTGAGCCATGAAGCTAAGAGCAGCCGTTTAGGCAGCCCTTTAATGTGACCAAACCATTACAGCATGTTCAACTCAATTGATATGATTGTTAAAATTCATATATTTCGAGTAAATTATTTTTCTTCCAACACATATATCTGAAACTATTCTTCATTTTCTCCTGTCTTTACTAAATCTATGTTTTAATTGGGATTTGTGCTTAAAGCACTAGCTGAATTAAGCATTCTTTATGTGTTTTTCCTTACAATGTGCAAGACATATCTCTTGCCATGGTGAACGGAAACATGGGCACAGGACTAATGGATATTAGTTGTGATAGAAGTATCCCAGTACATATGGTATTGTAATGGGATTCTTCTGTTTGCAGGCTACAATCTTGTAGGTCTTTCTTTTTCCCTTTTACTTTCTCTGTGGAAGTCAGGATTACATTCTTTTTGAGAGCATCTAGAAGATTTGATGTATTAAAAGGGTGTATCACCATCTCTTGTGATGAAATAAAAATGTTTTTCTTAAAAATGAACATAATATATAGAAGTTAAGACAAGTTAAGCCTTATTGATTAACTTGAAAAGCAGTCAACATACCGTTGCAGTGGTATCTGCTGCCCGTGGTTGCACTCCTTTGAGACCTACAACCCTACAGAGTCGGCAATAAAAGAAACTATCAGTTAATAACTTCAGAACTTCTAAAATCTGCAAAATGCACAACTATGTAAGTGGACACAAGCAGCAGAGGCAACAGCCTTGGAATACGCACCAACCACCCCTAGGAGCATCCGAATAAGAGCTTGGATCCATGGGATCCAATTCATCATCCTCATCATTTGTGCGTTTCCGTTTGTCTTTTTTGTTGCTTTTACTCATTGGTGGTTTGAAACTAGACCTGCAGTCTGAATGATCAGATAATTGACTTTTGAAAATTAAAAAAATTCTCCTTTCATTTTGCCTCCTTGATCTATATGCATGAACTTGGTTAAACAGAATTCTCAATTAGTTTCATTGGTGCAGTGAACAGTTTCCCCTTAAGCTAGTCTAAGGGGTAGTTAATTACTAATACTTTTTTTTAATTTTTTTTTTCACTCCTCCCTCTGAGCTCCATTAGTGACATCATCTATGTTATTCATCATTTATCTGACAAACTGCTTACCCATAGTGGTAATAAAACAAGTATGAGAATTCAGCATGATAAACAAGAGCAGCTAGTTTGCAGAAACTTTTTCAAGAAAAATTACTTCCACTGACATCTATATTACTGTATTTCACCAAAATAAGTTCCAAAATAGTAATAAGGAAGAATGTAGAGATAAAAACATTTATTAATTTAATGTTTAGAAGGATAAAGAATTTAGTTCATTCAACAACTGGCATGATGATGCATCACTACTAAAGTGCAAAACTAACATACATGGATTCCATATGACAAAAATAAAGCATCATTATCATAGTCCATAGACAAAAAGGACTAATGCAACATCAAGGACTGAATTCATAGTGGGATGCACACATATCAGGAAGACTGTCAGAAACTAGTGAGACACCGACTGTGCAGAATCAGGATGTGTTGCTTAACTTTAATATCCTCTGGCTTAGTTCCTATCAGTTCCTCTCAAACAAACAAGTTGGAAAGAAAAAGGGATAAGGAGAGGCTTAATAACAGCAAACAGAACCAAGAACTGCATGGGTTCTCTTTAAGCAACACCTAAGTGTACCAGCAAAGCTGTTTAAAATTATATAGATATGACAGCATACCTCTGCCTCTGAAACTTTTTCTCAGAGTCTTCTGTGACACCTGCATCCCCAGAAGTTTGTTGTTGTCTCTCCACATTTGCTGACACATACTGGCTTTGAGGAAGCTTGAGAACTCTGCATTCGGAACGATATCAATGTTCAGACAAATGATGCATCCTAGATAATTATGATCGTTGAATTTGAGCAAACTACTACTTCAAATACTTAGCTATTAGCCAAGGAATACTTTAATTTATTTAGTTAAAATCTACAAAATGCCCTCTCAAATGTGGTCTAATTCTAGGAATTCTTGGAAAATTAGTGATTTTCTTACTCAATTTCTAGTGTTTGGTAAGCAAGTAGAAAATATTTATTTCAAAAGCATTTATATAAAATCTAGGGAAATAGTATGGAGGTGGAGGTAGGGGGTAGGAGTGTGGGGGTGGTGGAGCTGAGAGGCTATGGGGGTTGGAGTCCGATTTGGTGTGTCGGGGGGTGGGGAGGATTGAATTGCCACATATGGAACTTATTGTGTTATCAAGGAATAATTCATTTTAATAAAAGGGAAAAACTCATGTACACAAGTAGTATACAAAAAAAGACAGCTTACAAAAACAAATGGTTCTCCAAAATGGATACCCATTCATGTACAAATGGGAATCTCATGGGTACCCCAAAAATTAAATAGGGATAATAGGAAATATTAAATAGGGATAAAAGGCTATTCATCGAATATACAAAATCATGTTCAACTCCTTCAAAAGTTCTTCTATTTCTTTCTCACCACACTACTCACATAAGAGCTGATGGAGCAATGTCCTCTGCTTTGGGCCTTCCCTTCCATCTTCTAAAAGCCCAACTAAACAAAGTTCATGTTAACGTCCCCAGCATAATCCGCAGGAATTCAAACTATCTCAGAATCACCCACCGTAACCTTGAAGCAATCTGACAATGAAGTAGAAGGTGATCCACATCCTCTTCTGATTTTTTGCACAAAAAGCACCAACTAACATAGGTGAACCTTCTTTTCCTCGGATTTTCGGTTGTCAAAATTGCTCTTCTAGTTGCCAGCCATATGAAGAAACATTCCGTTCTTAGTGCCCTTCAAATCCAAACTGCATCATGCCGCCATCTCATCTCCTGTGAGAATCTAGGCATAATTAAACTTTACTGAGAAACAACCACCATTGCCTAACTCATGTCTCCCACCTACAAGAATCCTGATTTTCTAATGGTAGAGTTTGTTTGTGGGCATCTCAAGCAAGTTTTGCAATTCTTCCATCTCCAAATCATGAAATTTCTACCAACTCAAGATCCCAAAGAACATTTCTTTCTTGTATCTCCCTAATTGTTGGATTGTCATCTCTTTTTGGCATGAAATACTATGAATGTTTGGATATGTGGCTCTCAAAGTGATTCCCGCATCCCCTATGGCCCCAAAAACTAAGATTACTCCCATCCCCTACCTTGAAAGTTATGTTATCACTAAAGTCCTTTCAGCCTTTCAAGATATTTCTCCACAGCTTGTACCCAAAAGGAACAGTACTGTTTCTAATTCTCCAACCCCACCCCTTCCATAAATCCATATGTGTCCGCTATCACCTCTCTCCATAGTGCATGATACTCTGCTCCTCTGCTTTCCCTACCCTACTTCCACTGTCATTTTCCTCATTATTAAAGAATCGGTTTTTCTAGAGACGATATTTTCCAAAACATTGACCAACAAAGCTTGAAAAAACTGAAAACATTTTCCTCCAAACCAAACACACCCTAAATACAAAAGAGATTATGCTAAAACAAGGAAGCTGACAAAATTCAAACTATGATCAGTCTTTACAAGGGCCAGACTAGACCAGCTAACCAGATTAAGTAAACATCTAGCTTTCAAGGAATGGTTTGGAGTTGAGATTCCATAAAAAAAAGTCTGCAATTTTTATGTCCATACGCACAAAAATATACTCGCAGGCACCATTGCTGTCACTTATCAATGGTGCGCTTAAGCTCTGAAGCGAGGGTCAAAACGTATTGAGCTTCGCCTCACTAAATGTGCATTTCAGTGTCATAATCAAGGTTCTAAGACATACTTCTCCTTGCAAGAGGTGACACTAAACAATTGATATTTCACTTTATAGCAGTTTTTTCACTTTCTTTGATCATATATATATTTTTTTTGACAAAAGTATTGTTGTATTCCTCAGCATTAAGGGATGCTGGTCACCTTCAAAAACGTTTTACAAGAAGAGAAAATAGAGTCTAGATTTACAAAGCTCCTAAGAAATCAACAAATTCATCCATTTCCTCTATACAGTTCTCCTTCCACCAAAAAATAATGTGACTAGACAACTCCATTTTACATCATGAATGGACTTAACTTTGTCTTCAAAGCATCTCCCATTTCTTTCTTCCCACACTGACCACCAAATGCAGGAAGGTATCATCCGCCACCACTTCTTCTGGATTTTGCTGCCACCCCTTCTGATCCAACAGCTCAACAGGTCATTCATGCTTATAATTATAAGTCTTGGACTAAACATATATATTACTCCCTCTATCCCAATTTATGTGAGTTACTTTTCTTTTTAGTCAGTCTCAAAAAGAATAACACATTTCTACATTAAGTAACAATTTAACTACAAAATGTCTATTTTACCCTTAATGAAATGATTTATAGCCACACAAATTTCTATCATTCATTTTGGACCACAAATTTTAAAAGTTTTTCTTTCTTTCTTAAACTCCGTGCCGAGTCAAACTACCTCACATAAAATGGGACGGAGGGAGTAGTATTCCCCCTTGGCGCGCCTTTTCTCATTAAAGCTCACGCTTTATTTGCACTTAAAGACCCAACAAACTCAGAGCTTTTTTGCGCTTTTTGCTTTTGATTACACTGGCATGCACCATAATTCAGATTTTCTTGATGGCACCATAATTCAGATTTTCTTGATGGCTTTCCCAATTTTCCATGAAATCCAGTTTTCATATGCATCTTTTATACTGAATGGCATGATCCAACTTTGTCAAAATCGAGAAAGATATGTTTCAAAGATCTTTTGCTATTGAATTGTGAAGGAATAGATGATCCATGGTGTATATTATTTGCAAACGACATAGTTCTGATGGATGAGACATGGGATATTGTTAATGCAGGTTGGAGGTTGGAGACAGATTCTGGATTTCAAAGGGTTCAGGTCGACCAGGACCAAATCAGAATATTTAGAGTGCAAATTGCACCTAAGGATGTGGCCTAGTGGTCAATGAAGCGGGTGAGAACTCTGAGGTCTCAAGTTCAAACCTTAGTAGACACATATAAAACACTAGGTGATTCTTCTCATCCATCCTAGCCTTGGTGGTCCCATGGAATTAGTCGAGGTACGTGAACATTGACCCGAAAACCACGGTCATCCAAAAAAAAATTAAGTGTGCAAATTCACTATTGCGTCGCATGAAGCAGATATGGAAATAAGGTTTACCACACAGATTATTCCCAAGAGAGAAAATTTTAAGTATCTTAAGTCCATAATTCAGATTAGAGGAGACATTGACGACGTCACACATCGCATTGGGGCTGCATGGATGAAATGGAGGCTTGCCTCGGGAGACTTGTGTGATAAGAAGGTACCACCTAAACTTAAAGGGAAGTTATATAGAGTTGTGGTTAGATCGTCTTTGTTGTATGGGGTGGAGTGCTAGCCAATCAAGAACTCACATATGTAGAAGATGCATGTTGCATAGATGCGGATGTTGAGATGGATGTATGGGCCTACTGGGAGCAATAAGATTAAGAATGAGGTTACCCGGGAGAAGGTGGGGAGTGGCTTCTCTGATGGACAAGATGAGGAAAGCGAGATTGATATAATTTGGACATGTGCAAAGGAGGTGCATTGACACCCCAGTGAGGAGGTGCGAGAGGCTGGTTGTAGAGGGCACTCAGAGGGGTAGAGGCAAGCTGAAGAAGTATTGGAGAGAGGTGATTAGACAGGGCATGGCGCAACTTCACCAAGGACATGGCTCTAGATAGGAAGGAATGAAGGTGGCGTATTAGGGTAGAGTTATAATAGTCGTAGTACTAGTTGTACCCATGTAATTCTTTTCATATGTAGTTTATTATGTTTTAGATTATCACATTATTTTGATGTTTGTTAGTATTCCTCTCTTGTAGACTTGGCATTGGTTTTCTTATTAACGACTATGCTTTTTTCATTGTTTTCTTCTTCCTCTACTTGGGGTTGACACACTTGAGTCGAGGGTTTTCGGAAATATCTTTATTTCCATGAGGTAGTGGTAAGGTCTAAGTACACTCTACCCTCCCCACACCCCACTTAATGGGGGATTTCACTGGGTATGTTGTTATTGTTGTTGTTGTTCCGAGACATATAACTCCTGATAGTTGAATATTTTGTTTGCTAAAGTTGAAAAGAACCTTTTAGAAAATAGGTTTGTTCTTTTAATCTGCAAGAGTTCTCAAAAGGATTTATAACATGTTGGGCAACTCCACCCATTGATTTACTGCCTTGAAAAATTGCTCAGACTATTTCAAATGGTATCATAGCCAAAATTTTGGTAAGCCCATTTGCAACACTGACTTCTCTCTGCTAACTGTGTTGCTCTATGCTTTTCTAGCAACTCAACCCTCGAGCCATTACCTTTGCTCCAGTCCTTAGCATATTAAGTAAACTCTCTCTTCTCTCTCAGCTCAAGGCCCATTCTTTAGCCTGATGAGTTTGATCTCTCTTTACATTAGGTGAACTCTATAGTAAGAAAAAGGAAAAAAAAAGAGACAAAAATAGAAGTCTTCAATCCATGTGTAAACTCTAGAACTGAGTTATACATATGGAAGGGTGCTAGAAATACACGTGTCCGTCATTGCTGGAGTAATGTCTCATTCCACTCCACCATTCCTGGATACACTACACTCAAAGAACCCTTCTAAGTCAACTGCATGTGGTAGATGTTGGACTGCACATATAGACAGTGCAGTGAATTAACAAGTAAATAAGGGGAAAAAACAAGAAAACCCTAAAAGTTGCACTATAAGTTTAAGTTCCATTGGACTCTTACTCGAGCAAAAGTACTCATATTCAGTAGCATTACACGAAAACAAAGACGAGACAAATAAACACAAAAATGTCAAAAGGAGAAATATATGCAATGACAACTTACCGAGTGCAATGTTTGCAGTAACCCCATGACTGTACAAGGCCCACACCCCATCCACCACATTCAATGCATCTCCGGAATGTGGAAGCTTGGTCAACCCGAGTTACATTAGTTGCATTGTTGGTGACTGCTCTATCATGGTGCTGAATGGCCACCTGCTGTGGTTTGGAAGGATGTTCCCATTGTGATACATTAGTCTGTGAGTTATAGTAATACTTTTGACCTGCAAACAGTTTGAATAATAGAAAACATAGGCTCAATATGACATAAAATGTAAAGAGCTCAAACAACTAAATTTGCACTTGGATTGCTTTGATGATTAGATACCGACAACAATCAAAACTGTGACCAGCTAAGTCTAATACCTTAGATAAGATCCTCTTTGTTCATTCGTCTAGCAGCAAAGGAACGCAATGTACTACTAAATACACTCCTCACCAGTTCAAAAAGAGAATGAAAAAGAGACATGTCAAACCTATGATGCACAGGGATGAGGGATCCCAGTTGTAGTAAATGCATGCCTAGTTGGCAATTAAACAATGGAGAAGCCCCACTATGATTAAGGAGGAGTGTAACAGAACCTATGGATTTAGGGGTTTGGAAAATCAGCATGGGCTCATTCCAAGCATTACTGCACCTTCCGCTATTTTTAATCATAAAACACAGCTTTTACCTTAATATATCAGGATATAATTACAGCAACGAGGGGGGGAAATTTTAGAAGAAGGGAAAAAGGAAAGAAGAATATCAAGATGACAGCAGTAGGTCACCATAGGCCGAACCAACTTTATCAATTTGTGTTTTTCATTTGTGTCTCGTGCTCTGAGAAATATTGTACTTCACATTCAAGTGTTTAAGGTTTATCACAACTTTAGTCCCCAGATTTACAATTAAAGCACTTCAGGACCTTTTGGTTTTTACTTTCCCAAGAAAAAAAAGAGAGGGTTGTGATTGGTCTAGAATCAGTCAGCTATATTTCCAAGTCCTTCCATTCATGTCAAAGAGCTTCGAACTTGCAAAAATCGTTCTCTGTACCAATATGACACTTTTATTGAGTAACTAATAATTTCATTTGCCGCAACCTACAAATGAATAACCACTTGGGTCTGGTCGGTCGGGAGAGGTTAATGATTGTTGTTCCTGGCTTGGGCCCAGAACTATTCTTGTATAGTTCTTCACTTGAATTGCATACTTGCCAGCAATCAGTGCCTCATTTGTTAGTAGCAATAAATGATTCTATCTCTTTCTTCAGATCCTTTGATATTATCTACTTTTTCACAACCATTGTGCGTTAAGAACTTCCCAATGTATAAAATAAAGGTAGTTCAGGAAAATTACCCTAGCATTTATTTGTAAGCCTGAATCACCCTCCTTCTTTATTGCTATTTTTTTTTCTTTTTACATTTAAAGGTCCTACATTTGTCAACGACGAAACATTACCCTCCTCCTCCTTTTTACTATTTATCTTACTGAAATGACATTTTTTTAAAAATTATGTAGCTAAATAATGGAACTAGCCTGATAACAAAAGAAATTATCCAAGGGAAGCCAAAAGCTTTTGAGAAATAGCGACATCAGGATTCACATTAAAAAGGATCAGCCTACAAATGAGAAAATAAATGAATGTTCAAAAAGAACATCTATTTAAACTCAATTCTTTCTTATTTAAAAGTTCCGAGTGTTCTAATTTAATCTTCTCCATCCACAAATAACATGAAGCAAGTAAACAGCTAGCAAAGTTATGATACATAGCATACCAGATGATTCATCAAGAACCTCCTGCCAATATTCAGGAAGTCCCGAACACACCCCAGAAACTTGTGCAGGAGCTTCAAAAGGTCTTTTCCACTGACTTTTCCCAGTACTTCCATTATAATAATATAAAGCACCACTTGTAGGGTCCCTGGATTCGATCTGCATTCTCAAATTACAGGCAAATATTAACACTATAAACATCACTGTTTTTACAAGCAAAAGCACAAAAAATTAACAAGATCTATATAGGGTAATTGAAGTGAAAAGCGAGAAGTTAAGTGTGTGCTTCTTTGAAGTGAACTAGTGAGGTGCACAACTTATAGATAATTAGAACATACCAAACACATGATTTGAGTACTACGATAATCAAATTGTAGTTGTGTTGATTGATATTGATAGTTTTTAACTTTTTATAGGAGTAGAATGATATTGTATTGAATGTAATTGATTCTGTTATATTATCTTTCCTTTTAGTTTTAGGACTCATTGTATAATTATCATTCTCATGGTTTATATATTAATCAAATTTCAAGAAATATAAAAAGTTTTTTCTTCTTCTTGAAATCTTCATGGTTTATACTAGAAGTACAATTTCTTTTTTGACTATTCATTCTGATGTATGGGGGTCCTACTCAAAACACTTTCTTTGCCGGTAATCGATAATTTGTTCCTTTTATTGATTGTTGCACTAGCATGACATGGGTATATCTGTTAAATTCCAAAAGTGAAGTTTTTCCTATTTTCAATCATTTCATAAGATGACTTGTACTCAGTTCGATACTAAGATAAGATATTTCAACTGATGATGGCACAGAATACATGGATAAGACTTTTTAAACTTACTTGGAGTCTTTTGGGATAATCCATCAAACTAGTTGTCTTTATACTAGTGCACAAAATGGGGCTGCTGAAAGAAAAAATAGGCATTTGTTAGAAGTAGCAAGATCCCTTTTGTTTATCATGAATCTGTCAAAGCCTTACTGGGGGATGCCATTCTAGTAGCTGCCTACCTCATCAATAGAATGCCACTTAAAATCCTCAATTTTCAGAGTCCTTTGGAAACTTTAAAGGGTGAGAATGACTTTACTGTTCCTCTAAAGGTTTTGGGTGTTTGCTTTACTGTTCCTCAAAAGGTTTGGGTGTTTGTTTTACTGTTCCTCAAAAGGTTTTGGGTGTTTGTTTTACTGTTCCTCAAAAGGTTTTGGGTGTTTGCTTTACTGTTCCTCAAAAGGCTTCGGGTGTTTGCTTTACTGTTCCTCAAAAGGCTTCGGGTGTTTGCTTTACTGTTCCTCAAAAGGCTTCGGGTGTCAGCATAGATGTAACCCTTCAAGTTATGAGCCCTATTTCAGCGTTACACCATCACCTCTTTAGGGGGAGAATTATAAGAAAGAAGAGATGATTTTTCCAAGTTCCATTGTTGAAAGTAAAATTGGAGAAAGAATTCAGGGGGAGACTGTTGGGCATTTGGATAGGCCTGATTTGATAACTTACTCAAGGAGAAATAGAATGGAAGAAGCATAAGAACCCACCATGCAGTCTGCTGCAGCTAAATCTTCTTCTTCTAGTGAGTTATCTACGTTTCTTAATGAGATAGATACGTCTATTGTTACAGGAAAGGAGTAACATCTTGCACCAACCACCCTTTATCTATTTGTTTCCTTTAATTCTTTGTCTCCCTCCTATAGAGTCTGTCTTGGCACATTTTTTTTGATGAAGTAAGTGGTATTGATAAAAGGCATCAAGAAGATGCAAGATTACAAGATGTGGCATTGGAGCTTAAAAAAATCTCTGGCTGACCGTACAAACTATCTAAGTCAGAACTAGTGAGCTAATAAAGTCCTAAAATTGTGATGCATAAACCACAGGATACAGACTGAACCAACTAAACAAACTGACAAAACACCTAGCTTCAAAATACCTAAAGAAATTGACTCCCAATCAAAACATCTCTTATTCTTTTCTAACCAGATACACTAAAAAATACAAGAAGGGATCATGCTCCAGAGTTTCTTAATGGCTGTCAACTCTTCATAGGCTCCAACTCTCATAAGCATCCTTAACTAAGAGGGGTGTGGTCCATTTAAGATCAAAGAGACAAAAAACATTTTTCACATTTCTGAGGCCACCTCATAGTGAAGAAGGAGGTGGCAGGTGGTTTCATCCTCCTTTTTGCACATATGGCATCTTCAGGTTATCTTAAGTAAGACATGCCTCCTATAGAGTTGTCCAAGTAAAACATACAACCTTAGGTCCTCCAAATGAGCTTCCAGGATCATGGGGTTTCTGGAGCATAATTGATGGTACCCTTCCTTAACTGTATAGATTCCTTCTTTGTGATAACCTCATTTAAGCTTGTCAGCTACCTGGGGATTTATGTGACAATATTAGTGTCTTGCAAAATTATCTAGTAAATCACTCACTTCCCAATCATGCATGTTTCTTCTGAATGTCAAATCCTAGTTGGGATTTTGAGCTACTCTGAACAAATCTGAAGAAAGGTATTGCCAAGCCATTTGTTTGTCCAAAATTTTAAAAGCCATTACCCACTTCAAAGTGAGCATGCTGATCAAGGTATCCCACAGCTTCATAATACCCTTCCACAAAGTTCCCCTCCATGAGGGAGAGTAGAGGTCTCCGTGCACTATTGATTCAACCTTCAATGTCTAGATATGATGACATCTTTCCAGAACCCTGCCTCTAGAATGGCATTGAAAGAGATGCTAATGAGCTTGAGAAAAAGTGTGTGGGTGTGGGTGGGGGGGGGGGGGGGGGGGGGG
>JAJOOS010008481.1:0-11420 GCA_029582725.1 Solanum chiquidenum
GACTAACCGGGCAAGTTCTAGTTTTGCACAAAAACTGTTTGAACAATCAACTATTCTCACACACACTTGGCACATAGTTTCATTATCAGATTATCAGATTACCCAGTTCAAGTTTCAGCTTAAGTCATGCCATCAAGTTGATTCATTATCATGTCATACTCAGAGCCAACACATTCAACTTGTCTTAGCCTATCAATTCTAGCACACATCACAAAATTTGGACGGGTATATTTTTCATAAGCCATCATGCTTCATTCTTTTTCATGCTTCTATACATACAATCCTAACACATGCCGGTTCAACAGAAATTAAACAGTCTCTTGGAGAAAAAGAACACAAGCAAGAAAACCCCAAAAAGAGGATTTATGAGTTGGGTTACTCAGACTTCACCCTATCACTCACAATCCATTTACCCCACCCCCCAAAAAAATAGATGCAATTGTCCCCAATGCATACAAATACAGTAAAATATATTGGAATGGGTGAAGCAAACCTGTGGCGCATAGCGCCGAAGAATCATCAACAAGCGAGTGGGTCTGATTTCTCGGAGCCCGCTGGAACAATAGTTGGGTCACCTTCATAGTGACCACATCATCCATCCTAGCACCATTAGTGGTGCTCACCACGTCCCTCACAACAGGCGGGACCTCTACAACTGGGTCAGAACTTGATGCCCCTGCAACACTTTCACGCACCCTCCGCTGGCGCAACTTCTCATCTAAAATCGAAGCCTTCATGGCCTCCTTCTCCTGCCTGCGCTGCCTCTTTTGAGCTTTTTCCTCCTCACTGTGACTAGAACGGTGCCTCTTACCTTTGGCATGTGTAGGCTCAAGCCCCTCCTCGGCGGTCCCACTGAATAAAGCCTTCAGCACCATATCATCAGCCAGTGCAGTAGGTTCAGCCTGAGGCTCAACTGTAGGGGTGGCAAGAATAGCATCAACGTCGGTCCGGAGACTGGTTAACTCAGCCTGCAAAGAGGATAGACCTATGGCCAGGGCTAATCGCTCGAAGACGCGCAATTCAAAGGCATCAAGACGCTTATTAATATCCTGGACCTTCCGGTGCATCATGCCCTCCATCCTTCGCTCCACTCTGGCCTTGGACTCGGCTATCGACTTGTGCATCCACGACTGGATGTGACGCAGCAGTGTGGCCATCTAAGCCTCTAATTTTTGCACTCTGGCCAACGGGACAACAGTAGCTCCCAACTGTGGTGTGGACCGGGATGAACTAGGAGCCATACTAGCGGCCTGAGAAGAGGAGGCCGGGACAGTATTAGAGTGATCTGGTATAATGGGATCACCGCCCTGTGCCTGCCCCACTGTGTCTACGAGATCTACGCTCAAGGGAGGTACCTCAACCTGGGGCGCTCTGCGAGGTGCTGCCATATTTGCCTCATCTCGAATGAGGCCTATATCCAATGTCCCTGAAGGGTGGATTAAACTGTCACAATGCCATATCGGCACTCTAGAGTCCGTGCACAATTGGAAAATCAAACATGGAAAGGGGTAAGTAGTGGAGGTCTTGAATGCCCTCTCATGAATCTCTGCCAGCAGCATGCGGGCAAAGTCAATCTCCACTCCTGCTACCAGAGCTGCAACCATGATCGCTCTATCCCATGTGACTTGGTTGTCAGCTTTTGTCGGTGACACCCTGTTACGCACCAACAACCAGAAGAACTTGGCCACAAAATTCAATGTGGCCTTTCGAATACCTAATCGAGGTGCGGCGACCCATTCTGCACGCTCGCCATCTGCAACAATGTATTTATCCACCCATAATATTACAGCCTCTCGCTGCTCAACATTCCTCTGAAAAGCACCGCTCTGCACGATGTCCCATCTGTAATCAAACTCCACTGTATTTAGTGACCAAGAGTGACCTGTGGTAGGCCCATAGAGAAAGTTGCTGATGGTGGCCTGTGATATGTCTACCGGACAACCCCAGACCACAGTGGAAGTGAGAGGATCTTGGTCCATGGGCTTTGTCCGCTTGGAGATCGAGCCACGGAGAGTGGTAACATATGAGGCGTAGAACTCCTGCACAATCTCCTCGCTATAAGTCCTTGGGTCTCGAGCCATCCAATCACACTTGTGAAGGTTAAAGAGCCGGTGGATGTCAGGGACAGTGTGCAAGCTCCCCGTGAGGACTCTGCGCTCCTCTATAATAAGTCGGGCTAGCTTCCCTTTGTCATTTCTCATCTTGGCATCCCGATAAATCTGCCATTGGCCCTCAACACACCATTTGTTTGGCTCACCGGCCACTGGAATAGGATCCTCATTCCTTGGTGTTGGTAATGACTTCGAGCTAGTGGCCTCATCAAACGAGGCTGCTTGTTCATTCTGGACGGACCGTGTGGCTGACTTGGTATTGGACCCCGCAGCATGGGCAGACTTGGACCCTGAAGCCTCGCTAGACTCAGAGCCAGAATCCTGGGCAGACTCGGAGCCAGACGTAGACCCAGTAGCTGAACTGGAAGCAACCCCAGTCGGTGACCCGATCAGTGTGTGCTCCTCATCAGACTGGGAGACAGTGACTGCATCGGGAATCACCTTCCGGGGGGTGCCTCTGGCTCGGGGTGCAGTGGGAGAGTCCTTGTATTGGGAGGAACGTATGCTGGATCTCTTTCTGTGTCCGTGTCCTCATCAATCAACCTGAAGCTAGGGGCAACAGATTTCGACTTGCCCTGCTTTGAGTAGGTGACAAGCTTCTTAGGTGCCATCGTACCTGTGAAAGTAATATTAGTACCAAAACTAACTATAAACACACTCGAAAAAAACTTTAGAACTAAAAACGAACAGTAACAAAGACCCAAAAAAAATTCAGACAGAAGCTGCAGTAGTCATCCATGGAGGGGACCTACGGTCCGTAGACTGATCTACGGTCCGTGGATCAGAAGACCAACAATATTGGTCGTAGATGGAAACCACAGATGTACAGAACGGTCCGTAGATTTACGGACCGTAGTCCACATTCGTGGTTTCATACTTGGTGAAATTTTCAAGGGCATCAACCCACGAACCCAATCTACGGTCCGTCGATTGATCTACGGTCCATAGACGGGGTATCGTGGATGCGATCTGTGCTAGGTTTCAGCCATTTTCTATTTTGAAGTCCACATTTTAGACCATTTTCAACAATATCCTAGTCTTACCATGCATTTCAACATTGGAGCATGCTAGTTTGTCATTCTCAGGATTCTGATTAATCATTTTAACAAGTATTTAAGACAACCGTTGGAACCCTAAGTCGAAACTTACATTTAGAATTATAATCACATACAACAAGGCAACACAATCATTATCTATCGTTCCAAGGGTATCGTAACTTCCAATTTTATCATGCAATTTCATCTAACAATTACACAAGGTCAAGACCAAACTCTCGACTTTCTATATTCAATCTATGAGCCGAAATTCAAAGTGAGGGGAAAGTCTATTACCTTACAAGCAACGAGGAGTGGGGTGATTGCGTGACGACACTAAGATTTATGAGACAAAAGAATCACCTCTTCGTTACTAACCCAACACCGGACCCTTTTGTGGAATATGGAATGAGTTGTATTCGGAATGGAAAGGAAATTTGGAAATTATGGGCGATTGGAAGGGATGATTTTTATGGGTAGTTATGGAGTTATTTAGGGAGGTTATGGAATGGTTGAAATGGTTGGAGAGTGAATGGAGGGAAGTGGAAATGATTTGAAATTAGGGGAGTTTTAAATAAGGGGGTCCGGGTCGGGTCAGACAGAATTAGGGTTTGGACCTATGAGACCCCGTTTATGGTCCGTGGGTTGATCTACGGTCCGTAGATTGGTACCGTAGATCACTCTTACACTTGGATAAGTTTAGAGGCTTACCTGGGATCTACGGACACCATCCACGGTCCGTGAATGTATCGACGGACCGTCAATGGGGTCCGTAGACCTCTGCACCAGACCATTTTCTGCATATTTTTTTGTAGTGTACCTGCACATGTAGCAACCATTAGGCTATTCTTTTTATATTTTCTGGACACTTTTTAGACACAGACCCTATGCTAATTCTAGCCAACACCTATCTAAATTAATACAGAGAACTTCTAGATAGAAAACAAAAACCTATCGTTGGCTAGATTGTACATCTTGGGTTGCCTCCCAAGCAATGCTTGATTTAATGTCGCGACACGACGCAAGCCTCTTGATTACTCAGACTTTATCAAGATGATAGGCTTCCACAACCTCTTGCACACTTTATGCATTTCCCAAATAGATCTTGATCCTTTGCCCGTTAACCATGAACCTTATTCCGTCACTGTTCTCAAGCTCAACTGCTCCATAGGGAAGCATTTTTGTGAGCAAAAATGGTCTGGTCCATTTGGATTTGAGTTTGCCCGGAAACAAGCGCAACCTAGAGTTGAATAGAAGCACAAGATCACCCACAACAAATTCCCGCTTTTCGATTCTCTGATCATGATACCTCTTCATCTTCTCTTTGTACAAGGCTGAACTTTCATAAGCTTTTAGGCGAAACTCATGAATTATATTCAAGTCATTCATTCTTTGATTAGATGGAGCGCCCCAATCCAAATTTAGCTTCTTCATTGCCCACATCGCCTTATGCTCTAGCTCTACCGGTAAATGACAAGACTTCCCATATACAAGTTGGTAAGGAGACATACCTATGGGGTCTTGTATGCAGTGCGATAGGCCCATAGAGCATCTTTCTTGACCAATCTGTTCCATTAGCATTCATAGTTTTCGCCAAAATCTGTTTGATTTCTCTGTTGGATACTTCAACTTGCCCACTAGTCTGCAGATGGTAAGGAGTGGCTACATTGTGGCGGACACCATATTTCTCAAGTAGCGCCTTGAACAACTTATTACAAAAGTGGGAACCTCCATCTCTAATAATTGCCCTCGGCGTACCAAATCTGGAGAATATATTCTTTTTCAAGAACGCGGTGACACTTTTACCTTCATTGTTGGAGAGCGCAACTGCTTCCACCCACTTTGCTACATAATCAACCGCAACAAGAATATACTTCATCCTATGTGAACTCACAAATGTACCCATAAAATCAATGCCCCATACATAAAACAACTCTATGACCAATATAGGATTCATATGAAGCTCTTGCCTCTTCGAAATCCCTCCTTCTCTCTGGCAACGATCACAAGACTTTGCAAAATCATGAGCATCTTGGTGGATAGTGGGCCAGTAATACCCACACTGTAGAATTTTATATGCAGTTCGAAAACCACTATGGTGCCCACCAACAGACGATGAATGACATACTTCAAGTACACTCAACATCTCAATCTCGGGTACACAGCGACGAATAATACCATCAACACAACTACAATACAAGTAAGGCTCAACCCAAAAGAATTTCTTCACATCATGTATACAATTTTTCCTTTGGTGAAAAGACAAATCCGGGGGCATAATATCGCTTGCCAAATAATTAGCAAAGTCTGTGAACCAATGAATCAAATCATGAGAAGCAGCCAATACCTGTTCATCTGGAAAAAGCATCATTAATTTCAGCCCCATCACGAAGCTTTAGCATAGCCTCTTCCTCTAATCTGGACAAGTGATCGACAACTTGATTTTCGGTCCTCTTTCTATCTTTTACCACAAAATCAAAATCTTGCAACAATAATACCCATCTAATCAACCTTGGCTTTGCATCCTTCTTTGCCATAAAATACCTCAATGTAGAATGGTCAGTATGCACTATGACCTTGGTACCAAGCAAGTAGGATCGAAATTTCTCAAATGCGAAAACTACCACAAGGAGCTCTTGTTCAGTCACAGTATAATTGTTTTGGGCTACATTTAGAGCCTTGATAGCATACTAAATAGGATGGAGAATTTTCTCTCGCCTGTGTCCCAATACTACACTAAGCGCAACTCCACTCACATCGCACATTACCTCAAACGGTTGTCCCCAATCCAGTGAAATAATGATAGGTGCAGTAACCAACTTCTCCTTCAACTCTCCAAATGCTCTAAGACACGTATCATCAAAATAAAACTTACACTCCTTCTCGAGCAGTTTGCACAAAGGATGTGCAATTTTTGAGAAATCTTTGATGAATCTCCTATAAAAACCTGCATGCCCAAGAAACTCCTCACACCTTTTACAGAGATAAGTGGGGGAAGTTTTTCTATTACTTCAACTTTCATTTTATCTACCTCAATGCCCTTTTCAGAAATTCGATGACCTAGAATTATCCCTTCTTTCACCATAAAGTGGCACTTCTCCCAATTCAACACCAGGTTGCAATCTTCACACCTTTTAAGTACTTCGGCCAAATGATTTAGACATCGATCAAAAGAGTCACATACCACAGAGAAATCATCCATAAATACCTCGATAGTTTCCTCCACCATATCATAGAATATTGACATCATACAACGTTGGAAGGTCGCTGGAGCATTGCACAACCCAAAGGGCATTCGTTTGAAGGCGAAAGTCCCATAAGGGCAAGTGAATGTGGTCTTGTCTTATTCCTCCGGAGCTATAGAAATCTGATTGTAGCCTGAATAACCATCAAGAAAACAATACCAACCCTTTCCAGCAAGTCTATCCAACATCTGATCCATGAACGGCATAGGGAAATGGTCCTTTTCTGTCCAAGCATTTAACTTGCGGTAGTCCATGCAGACTCTCCATCCAGTCACGGGCCGCATCGGAACAAGCTCGTTCTTCTCATTAGGAACCACAGTAATCCCACCTTTCTTGGGCACACATTGAACATGGCATACCCAACTACTATCTGCAATGGGGTAGATAACTCCAGCATCCAACCACTTGATGATCTCTTTTTTTAACTACCTCTTGCATAGGTGGATGTAATCTTCTTTGGTGCTCAATACTAGGTTTGTGATCTGGCATGAGTTGGATTTTATGGGAACAAATACCGGGAGGAATCCCAATAATATCCGCAATAGTCCACCCAATAGCTCGCTTGAACCTCTTTAACACAGTCACCAAGCACTCTACTTGTCTTGCATTTAGATCTGCCGCAATGATGGCCGACAAAGTGTTATCTCTGCCTAAGAATACATACCTCAAATTTGGTGGTAGAGCCTTAAGCTCTACTTTCAGTGCCTCCACAATAGATGGTCTCGCTGGTGGAGACTCACAATTCTTCATGTCCAATTCATACATCTTTTGTTTAGACCGATATTCACACCTGTCTAGTGCAGCTACCAACTCATCATACTTTTCAATACCATCACTATCGAAATTCATCATAACTGCGGCCAGTGCCTCAACACCGAGTCGCTCTTCAATTTGCACTTCTGTTCCACTCTCAATTCTGTAACTTATAGCAGATACCATTTGGAGCTCACCACTCTGCTTCATGGAGCTACAAATATTAAAAGTTGCTTCTTCATTGTTCAGTCTAAACTTCATCTGTCCCTTCTTCCTATCAACCAATGCACGACCTGTGGCAAGGAATGGTCTCCCAAGGATGATGGGAACTTCAAAATCAACCTCACAGTCAAGAATCACAAAATCAGCTGGAAAGATAAACGAATCCACTTTTACTAGCACATCATGTAGTACACCAATGGGCCTTTTCACAGTTCGATCGGTCATAAGCAGTCGCATCGTAGTAGGTTTTGGATCCCCAAGACCCAACTTCATGTAAATAGACAATGGCATGAGGTTGATGCTAGAACCAAGATCGCACAATGCCTTAGCAAAGTGTAACAACCCTATAGTACATGGGATCGTGAAAGCACCAGGGTCTTCCTTCTTCTGCACAAGAGATCTTGTAGCAATAGCGCTACAATGCTGCATTCTATCATCATCTTCAAAACTCACAGACCTTTTCTTTGTCAACATATCTTTCATAAATTTCGCATAACCAGACATTTCCTCTAAAGCTACTATCAAAGGAACATTGATAGAAAGCTGCTTCAACATAGTAATAAACCTGCGATATTTACCATCTTCAGTCTTATTCACTAACCTCTGTGGAAAATGTGGTGGAGGTCTAGGTATGGGGACCACTTTCTGAGATATCTCCGCTTCTTGCTCTGTTGCAGTCTCAGACTCTTCTCTAACCTCTGCCACATCATCTTCTTTTCTAATCTCAACATCCACCACAGACGGCATAGGTGGATCTATGGTTTGCTTACCCCCTCGAGTAATAACTGCCATACAATGACCATCATTTTTTGGGTTCTGGATGGTGTTGCTAGGAAGAGTGCCAGGTTGACGTGGGTTCACTATAGTAGACAACTGAGTCATCTGCTGCTCTAGATGCTTTATTGACACTGCATGGGCATCAACCTTTTGACCAATACTAGACATGTCGTTTCTCATCTCCTTTACATTCTCATCAGTTGCATCAAACCTTCTCATCATCTTATGCATCGTATCTTCAATACGGGCCATATTGTCTCCAGCTTCCCTAGTACTAGATTCCCGATTTTGAGGGGGAACATAAGGTCCAACCCGATCGTTTCTGTTGCCATAGTTGTTCCGATTATAGTTGTTGTCGCGATTGAAGTTCCCATCCCGGACATATTGACCCTCTCGGTTGTAATTTCCATAGTTCCGACCTTGATTTCCTTGACCTTGGCTCCAATTTTTTGTGTTGGATCCTTGGGCGTTTGGTCGGAAACCCCCAATTTGATCATTCACCGCATAAGTATCCTCTTCATAGTAACACTCTTCAACTGGTGGTGGTGTTCTAGTCAAGTAATTCACATAATTTACCTTCTCTGCACCTCCGCTCACATGCTTCAATACCAACCCTAACTCGGTCCTCATCTGAGCCATCTCCTCGCGAATCTCCTCTGCAGACTGGTTGTTCGTAGCATGAACGACAAATGTGTTTCTCCCAATATCCGACCTCCTAGTGGTCCATGCTTTATTGTTGTGAGAGATCTTCTCCAATTTTTCTCCAATCTGCGCATATGTGCACTCACCATATGATCCTCCAACAATAGTATCAAGCACTGCTTTATTGTTGTCATCCTGACCTCGATAGAAGTATTCCTTCAGCGACTCATCATCGATACGGTGATCGGGAACACCTCTTACAAATGCAGTGAGTCTGTCCCAAGAGTTACTCACAGACTCTCCAGGTAATGCTACAAAATTATTGACCCTGTCTTTGTGATTGAGCTTCTTGGACACTACATAATATCTTGCCAAGAACACATCCGTCAGTTGGTCCCATGTATATATTGAGTTATAGGGAAGCTCAGTGAACCATACAGCAGCATCGCCTGTCAGTGATAGAGGGAACACTCACAACCGATGACATCCATATCCAAGTTTGGTCGACCCACACAACTCTTGCAAACCGTCCTTAGCTTGGCTACGTGAGCATGTGGGTCTTCTGATGGTGACCTCGAGAATAAGCCTCTCGCTGTAAGCATCTGCATCAAGCTACTGGTCACTACAAATGTGTGCCCCGGAGGTAAAGAGGGTAGGACAAGAGGTCCATCTGAGTCAGCAATGTTCACGTTGCCCCGGTAGTTGTCATGCGGTCGAGGGCCTGGTGGGCTGTGCACCGTCACTGCATGTCCCAATTGATTTTTAACTGGAACCTGATTGTCCCCACCAACTACCCTTTGAGGTCGCAACCCAACTTCATCACCTAGATTGCCTCCGATAGGATTAACTTGATCTCCTGGATTTTCATTCTTTGCAAAGTTCGGTTCAACTCTGGGTCGTAAGTAGTAAGTGATTCACCTTGGCTCCGTGTACTTCGCATACACTAGAGTTGAAACCTGAGAGAGACAAAAATAAAAATAAAAAGTAAAATTAGGAAATATTTGACTAACGTTCAATAATGTAGTTAAAATAAATCTAAAAGCCAAAATTTCCTCGGCAGCGGTGCCAAAAATTGATTCGCTCAAATTACACTCCCTAAAGAAGCATAAGCGATCGTTATCAAGTAAAGAACCCAACTTGAAGGTTGAGGTGGATCCCGCGAGGAAAATGGTTTAGAATTTACTTTAACCAACAATTATATTCAATTAGTCAAATTACTTCCAAAAACAAGTAATTAAAGGGGGGGTTTTGTGAAACAAATTATAAGAATTCAATGAGTAATCAGTAATCAAAAGTCAATTTTGGTTGTTATCAAGATGAGAGAATTAACTAGGGTATACGTGTTCCCCACAAGCTCATAACGCAATAATCATAGTAATAACAATCCTCTCCTAGTGTACTACATGCAAAGTGATAAGTTAGGTATCTCTAAATCCTTGGTCCGACATCTAGAGAATTTCACCCCGCACCTTGGTCCGGCTACGCGTGTATAATTTACTAACCCTTACCTTTACCTCATATTAGACATCATAATCGATGTTTGGTTTAGTTATTACTTTGCACTAATCGGCACTAGCCTATTAGATAGTATCACACTAAATCTATGTTGATAATTCTTTTCTTGTTGATTATCTCCTTGGTCCGGCAAGTAGCAACAAGGCGAGTTCTAACGTTTGCAACCGCTAAAAAGACTTCTAAACGAAAGAATTATCAATGCATGCACAACACTATTCAAGAATTATTTATTTACTATTCATACTTTGTTAATCGCTCATGGTTCCCACAACCCTAGTTGTAGAGTTTAGTTACCCATAATCATATGAACACAATTCATTGTTTTAGATGAAAGAATCATGAACTTACGTAAGAAGAATAATAAACCCAGAAATTCAACTTGAATTGCAACTCAAAAATCTTCAAAACGATCTTAGGAAATTAATAATTGTTAAAGTTGCCAGTTAACCTCCCAAGTCAAGAACTAGAATAGAACAATAATGTCTAACCCCCAAAAATGAGGTTTACATGCCCTATTTATAGAAAACAAGTCCTAAATTAAAAGGGAAACAAAATAAGGAAAGTTTGTTACAGGCACGCGTCTTCATTCCACGAGACTGACTCACGGACCGTCGATGGATCTACGGTCTGTGAGTCCCTTTCGTCAGCCAACACTTAGAAAATATTCCAGCCTCCAAAAATCAACTTCTCTGAAGCAAACGACGGAACTGCAGTACGGACCGTCGATCGATCTACGGTCCGTCAATACCTTTCCGTAGCTCCATACTTAGAATCTTCAAAAATCAGGTACTGGAACCCTCGCAGTATCAATCTACGGATCAACAGTACGGTCCGTAGATCAATCTACGGAACGTCAATGGGCACCGTGGTTCCACACTTGGTCAGATTTCCCTGATTTGCCTTCCATGCCTTGGCTGCTGATCTACGACCACCATCTACGGAGCGTCAATGGACCTACGGACCATAGATCACCTCCGTAGATGCCCTTTTCTGCATTTCTTTCAGCTGTCTCTTTAATTCCGTGCCTGAACATCTTTCCTGCAAAATATGATAAAAACACATAAAAACCAATACAAAAAGGCCCTAGACACACACAACTTGTAAGTGAAATGCATTATAAA
>JAJOOS010008482.1:0-13701 GCA_029582725.1 Solanum chiquidenum
AATGAAATCGTACAATTGATGTATCCGACTCAAAAACTGTTTCACCATTACGATTACATCCAATATTTTTCTTTGTAGTCGTTATGCATAATGGATACAATCCAAAATCAAATTTGTGCCTTTTTATTCCATAAACAACTTCATTCTCATCTCGTTTCGAATTTGGAGTCGAATTGTCTTCCACCATGTATCTGATCTCTAAAATATTGCGACTAATTTCATATCACACTATATCTTGTCAGAAATACATTAGTACATAACTATAAGATGTGAAGCAAGTAATCTTCTGCATAAGATCCATATCTTGTCTAGAGTTGCATTCTCCTTTCATAAAAACATGATTTGCAAAGAAGGTCGGGTAACTGGAATAAATCAAAAGTTGAAGTAAATTTTCCAAAATTTAGTCCCAAACATTATGACTACAATCAATTTGTAGTTTCTTGGGAATACCTTCAACAAGATCATGGTAAGTCGCATTATCCTTGAGAAGTATTTCATCAATCTTTATGGGGATATTGATCATTCTGAAAAAAACATTAAACGCAAGAAACAAAATAAAAATTGATGCCTAGAAGATAAGTTTTCAATTAGAGAATTATTGTGGTTTTAGGATTTTGTTATTTTAGGAAGATTTGTTAGAGTTGATATGCATGAATCTGCAAATCAGTATGAGTTATTAATTAAGACTAAATTACTCCTTTATTTAAGGAAATCGGTTAAACACATTTAATTCAAAATTATTAAAATATGTATCTCTTTATAATTCAAACCATCGGATACATATATCTGGCGAGTAATGATATATGTATCCAACGGACAAAATATAGTATAGGATGTAAATTGTAATTATTGAAACTATCTTGAATCCTAGTAATTAGGTCCTAAACTAGTGAAATTAATGTAGTTTGCTCTTAAATTTTTTTAATGCAAATTCAACACTCTAAAGATATTAGACTCGGCTCTAATACTTATATATTTCTCAATGTCACAAACAAAACTTATATCTTACAAAAATTTAAAATGTGCAACGTTTTCTCGTTATTATTAGCTTAAAAAGTTCATAAGTTTCCGATAAAACTTAGTTCTGATTGAACCATAAATACGTTCCGATCATATACTACATCCATCAAGGTAAATAATAATAATAATTAATATATTGAAGAGAAAGTGTGACTTTCGGTAACACCTCACTATTTGAAAGAACTAGGAAGAGTTAAAAATTGGAAATAGTCATTTTTGGAAAGAATATAAAAACCTGGAAAGTTTGTTAAGTATGTTAAGTTGAGTTTGGTCAACTTCAAATGACCATAACTCCTAGATCAGGATGATTTAGGTGTGTTTTCAGATATCTTAGGAAAGATCTTGGAATAATCTTTCCAATGCCACCGAGTTTGCGCAATTCCGAGTTCGTATGAGTGAGATATGCCTATTGAAAATTGGGCTGTTTGGATAAGGAAAGTCCAATCCGGATTTTGGAAGGGTAGTTTGGTCTTTTCCTTACCATATTATTTTAATTTAATTTTTGATAATTATCTAAGGGTCTAAACTGAAGTTGGTCAGTTTTCGCTTTTGGAATTTGAATTAGGTTGAGAGAAGAAAATAGAAGAGGAGAAAGAGCAAGAATCGTCAAGATCTTCAAAAATCGCTTATGGATTTCGTCAAGGGGTGATCCATACGAGGTATGTGAGATCACCTAATGTTGGGTTAGTTCACCCACGCGTCAATCATGATTTATTTCAACGAATTTAAGTTCTTGAAAGCTTAAAAATTGAGTTCTTGATGGGTTTGTTGAAGTTCTATTGAGTTCTTGATTCGTTGAAATTGTTGAGGATTTGTTTGATTCGAATCCATGATTTTAGGTGTGAATTCGGTTGGAATCTTTCATATATTGATGGTATAGTTGATTCTAAGTATTTGGTAAAAGAGCCAAGTCGAATTAGGGGGTTTAGAGTTGAAAAACGAAGGACAATAGTCGGAATGCACCTGGGACGCCAGCCAGAGCGCCCCACCCAGCTCTCTGAAGTTTTAAGGTTGGCGCCACGCGCCTCTCATAGCGCCAGGGACGCCAGTTCATCACATTCCTTCCCCATTTTTCTGTACTAGTTCCTTAACAACGTGCCTATGTTTTCTAGTTGATTCCAACACTTTAAGGTACGTCTAAACATCATGAAATCATCCAAAACATGAGATCATGAATCTTGAATCCATAATCCAATTCAAGAAAAGTTAAGATTAAAGTCAAGAGAAGTTCTTAGAGTTTTCCAAAAGTCTTTTCCAAATGTTTAACTTTGTTTTAAGACTTAAATTTCAAGTTGAGTAAAGAGTAAAGAGTAAAGATTGAAGTTTATTTCTTCAAAGAAGTATATGAGGACTATGTATTCCCAAAGAGTTTAAAATGTTTTCACATTTAAACAAGAAAGGAAACCTTGATTTTCAAAGAGCCTTTGAGCTAGTTTTCAGTAAAGAGTAAACACTTTCACATTTAAGCAAGAGGGGAAACTTTGATTTTCAAGGTAACTTTTGAGCTAAGTTTTTGAGCAATTATCTCAAATCACAGAAAGAAGTATGTTTTTAAACATAAGAGCTAGCATTATATTTTGGGAGTAGTATTGAGCACCGATATGGGGGAGAGTTCAGACAACTCACAACCTCCATATAGATGATTCCTTAGTCTTTTTAGCATAGACTAGTGGATCCACTTAGTAGTTCAGGTTCTATACTCTCGACAAGGTATAGGACGACCCTAGCAGCGTGAGACAAAACGATGTATCATCATAATAGCTCTTAGGTGATGGTTGTCGGTTAGAGAAACTCCTACATAAGTAATTGTATTATGATATACATAGTTTATTTGTATTTTTACATACATCTTAGAGTTATATTGTATCTTTGCATACACACATAATTGACATCCATGTTTTAAAAACTTTTATTTATATTGCACTTGTTTTATACTGCTTTTTATTGAAATGAGTACTTCACTTAAGTTGATGTTGAATTGATCAAGGTAAGTTCTTCAATTCCTTTCAAACTTATGTCTTGCTTTAGAATTTCCCTCGCATACTCGTACATTTAATGTATTGATGCCATTTGGCCTGCATCTTTGTATGATGCAGACACAGGTAACCGAGATCAGCATCCAGCGCATCGTTGATCCAGTTGAGCACTCAGAGTCTTGTGGTGAGCCTCCTTGCTTTCCGAAGGATCCCTTTTATTGCCTTCAGTATTATTATTAGTTCATTAGGATGTCGTGGGTCTTGTCCCGACATCCATCTCAATTGTTTAGAAGCTTCATAGAAAGTCAGATGTTAGTTCTTGAGTTTTCTATTTCATGTTTTAATGGTTGAGACTTGAGTTTTCACGTTTGGCCAGTGAATGTTATCTTGATACATTCTAAGTGTTTATTGAGCAGTTTAGTTTACTTTTAAAAGTATTTTTCTTCATGAGTTAAGTCTTCCACTGAGTAAGTAAGCCAGTCCAAGGATTCGCTTGGGGCCAACAATGATTCACGAGTGTCAGTCCCACCCAGAATGTAGGCTCGGGGCGTGACACTTTCTTGTCAACTAACATATCTTTATAGTGACCGGTACTCTCCCCTTTTAATTGTTAGCTATTTTGTCACTAAGGCAACTCCATAATCAATTCTCCTTTAATTTCCCCATCTTTAAGTACAACCTCAAACAAAAAGTAAAGCAAAAAATACATGAAAAAACTCCTTTCCCATCCCTTTTAGAGGGAAAAAAAATATGTGAAAGGAATATTAACAAAGAAAATGAGGGGAAGTATTTGGTCAGTTTCATGGGAGAACGTGGAGTCCTCTTTCTATCCCACAAAGAAAACATATATAACTAACTAAATAAATAAAAAGAGAAAAATAAAGTCATTTTAGTACTAGCTAATTAGAAAAATTCAATGGAAACTCAATTATCATGTTTCGTTTTTTCCTCCAAGTTCATTGCCTGTGGCTGCAATATATATTGGAACTAACTCAAACTTTTTTTGTCTTGTGGAAGGAATATTTCAAGTTCTCTATAATATGTTAGTTACTCATTAGGAGTTTATATATAATAAAATAATAATATATATGGTGGAGTAGGTAAAGCTTCCGAAATTCAAAAACCAAAATAAACCCCTTTCGTTGCACCAAAATACTATATATAAACACGTTTTTTAGATATGCATCTTTGGCACTTCATTTGTGTATATATAATAAATTTCTGAATATAAATATAGAGTCAGCGATAAAAGTTATTAAATTTTCAAAAAGTCACACCTAATTACCTAGAACCGTCCCTAATTTGTACTCTATATATCTTTTGATCTTTTGTTGTTGTAATTATTCGGAAACTTAGTTCTATAATCCCAAAACATCGGCTTTGTGCATGTATTTGGTTAAGTGGTTAGATATTGGTCAGTATAACAAACACAGAGTCATAAAATTGAATACGGAAGAAAGGGAAAAAGGTAGAAGAAAATAAAGGAAAAGATTAGACCAGTATTTTGATCCAATAAACTTTAAATTTGAATATGTAAAATCGTAATATATCATATAATTCGTAAAAATAAACTTAAAAAATACACCCTTTGACAATATCGAAACTTATTTTAAATCTGAAAAAAAATGGATAAAAGTCTAGTGGTGAAATAAAAAATTTCGTTAAAAATGTTCTAAATATATGTATGAAAAATAATTTTTAACCTATATACTTCGTATAATTTTCTATATATATAATATAATTTTTCAATAAAGAAAGTCCAGCTGACTAACTTGAACTACATAAGGCTACACCATAGAACTATTTCAGATAAATATTAAATGGATCAGAAAAGACCACATATATGTTTGAAAAATAAATTAAAGACATTAAGAAACGACCATAGCAAAAGGTAAAGACATGGACTTAATTCCTCACAACCAATGCAGCAGTCAGCAGGTAGAGGCTCTAATTTAATTTCATATTATTAAATTTATCTTCTTGTCTTATTCATTTTGTATTTCTCTTCTTCTATATTCAATCTATAAAAATATTATATAACATATAGAAAAAGATAAAATAGACTAGACTTATTAAAAATGGCAAAGTTGATGGATTTTTTCGTAGACTTTTGACCCATGATACATGTCGCATATAGTGGAAATATACATGATTTATATGTTGTGATTTTCATTGTTGTTATACTATTTCCAAAAGAAGAAAAAAAGAGTTTCATCAAGAAATTTCGTTTTCATATTTCGTCGTATTCTACTTTAACGAGTTCGACCATATATAAGATTATTACATTATATAAATGTTTTTGACACCGGAGTTATCATAAACAGTACGTGATTCGTGAACATATGGAAATTTACGTAGCTAAAGGACTACACAATTAATTACTACGTCTCAATTTGTGTGACACTTTTTTTGTTTTTTCGAGAGTCAAACAGTTTAAATTTTACCGGAAATTTGCGAATGAAATCTTCAATTTTCTTGAAATGAAATTTATATATTTGTAAACTACGTAAAAAGTACTATAAGTCACAATAATTGATAATTCAAAATGTTTAAAAGATCTATGAAAAACTTACGATCAAAGATAGACTTATTTGAGTATTAAAATCCGAAAAGTGTCACATAAAATGGGACAGAAGGAGTACTTATTTTTCAGTTTCAATTTATGTAATGATATTTAATAGGGTACAAACCGTAGAAAACAAAGAATGATTTTAAAATTTATGACTATAAATCATCTTATTAAAAATAATTAATGATTTTTTTAAAAACAAATTATTACTTAATAAAAATTTATCATTTATATTTTACTCTATTAAATCTAATTAGTTCAACCAACATCATTCATCATAATTAGTCATAACTATTTTTCACGATTCATTGACTTAAACACCCATACAAATGAATCATGTGTCAGGACAAGTTAAAATTTTATATGAATAGTCGATCATGAAAATAATAGCCAACAAATATATAAATTTTTTAAAATATTTATTTAGTGAATATAATTATTTTTTATCGATCAACCAAATGAGTAACTTGCCCAAATTTAAATTGGTGATACGCGAATTTTCAGTCCTCTTACATAATTTCACTCTTTTTATCGTATATGGGATCAAAACTCTTGAATTTTTCGCTGTGTGTGCTCCAAACATACATATAGAAGAAGAAAAAAATCTAAAAATGGGTGGGAGAGAGGTGACAAAAATTCGATATTCTAATATTCTTCCTTCACTCACAAGAAATCTAATCAATGATCGATCAAAATGGATAAAATTTCAAATAATTGTTATGCCAACCTTTTTTGCTGGCCCCCAATTTAGTGGATAGAGTTTCAGAAACTCAAAAATGAATCAGAATATGGAATTTTATATATGGGATCACCAACCATTTTCACTATCAGATGAATATGAATATGACCTGTAACGAATTAAGCAGTGGTAATTAATGAAATCTTTTAAGGATGTCAACTATTCATGACATTAAAAAGAGAATAAAGTAATACATGCATCCTATTAAAAAAAAATTATCCGATCATTCAAAAGATATTTAAGTGAAAACTTCCTAACGAAATATTATATAGTCACCCTCTCTGATCTTCAAAGAACAAAAGAACTACTTTTGAAGGAAAACTCTATCATTCCACTTAGGCATAAATGATAATGCAAGCTAGAACTACATTATTATTCTATACTTGGGAAAAAGTATAGTGGGGACAATTGTTCCATCAACATTATAACTTAAAGTACCCTTTGATTATATTAACATATTACTACTATTTTAATTTTTATATAAAAGAAAAAAAAATGTGTATTTTTTAGAAGGAAAAAAGTCCATGATAGTCTAGCCTATAATCTAGTTGTTAATAGCCTTTTCAACCAAGCATTTGATCCAAAGAAGAATCATTTTCTCCTGGAGTTAATTAAATTACAATTAGTATATTTTTAATCCCACATGAGTCATGATTTTCTTTTCTTGTTACTACTTTAATTAGATCTAATGATGCACTTAGCCTTCAGATTTTATAACCTGGCCTACTTTAATTTAAAAAGCGTAATTTTTTATTTCATGATGAATAATTTAGTCATGAAGCGGCTTGTGCATTTTGTTTAGTTAAGTTGGGTAATATTTTTATATGGAAAAAAATAAATCTTCCTTTTTTCAATGGAGTACTATAAGTTGCTTTGAAAAATAAAACAAGAAAAAAAGTACTAATAGAAACTCTTCGTTTTTTTTTTTGCCGACACATTAGGGGGAACCAGAACCATGAAACAAGCACCATATCAAATGTGTTAAAGTTAAATTGTTTCAAAATAAAGTAGTTACTCGCGGTATTTGCTATCACCTACTTCTTGAAACATATAATTTAAATTTTATGAGTTTTAAATTTTAGAATAGTTATGTTAGATAATAACTAAGTTTAAACTAGAGTTTCTGAATTTGATCAAAAGGTATCTTGCCCCTGAATTGAAACCAACCAACCAAACAAATTAAGTAAGAATTCATCATAACTTAATAAATTTTAATTGCTAGCTAGTAAATTTATCATAATCTTTTCCCTTTTATATAGGTTTAGAATACATTACCAAAATTAAGTACTGGAAATTTTGATCATCAATGACAATGACTTTCTTGAAGATATATCTATTGATCTTACTTTAAAAGAATTAATCCCAAACTTCTTCCATTATTCCATAGGCTCTAATCTCATAAACAAGTAGTAAAATTCAAAAAATAATACAACTTTCTTTTTTGGGGCATATTATTGTTTTCTTCAATCTATGCGTATTTACAACCGAAAAGAAAAAAAAAATAGAAGAAAAATTTCAAACTTTCCTCGAGAACATTTACCTTAGTGAAGAAAAATCTTGACAAAAAAAATTTAATAACAAACTCGAATTGAGATTTAATTATGCTTCATGATTTGCAGCCTCAGAAATGCTCTCTAAATGAGGCCTCCATATTCCAACTCTTCCTCTTCTTCTATCTCTTTGTGTTGAGACTTTTTCAGACAAGATTTCACTCAAATATTGATCATTAGACACCATCATATTATTACTATTACCATTTATACTATTCGCATTACTATGACGACCTTGTGATGATGATGATGATGATGATGATGATGATATTGATGATGAAGACGAAGATCTTGTTTTCTTCTTTCTTGTTGTTGTTGTTGTTGATGATGATTTTGAACGATTTTTTTCACTTGCAGGAGTTGGAAGTGGCATGAGGAAATAAATCTTGCCACGTTTAAGTTCAGCATCCGGAGGAACTACGACGATTTTCGGACAAACTCCTCCTCCTTCTGAGGAATAATAAGATGATGATGGTTTTTTAAGAACATGTTTAGGGTATATCTTCATGATTTCAGCTGCTTTAACACTTCCACTAATCTCTTCAACTTTGCCATTAGCATGAACTATTCGAATCACATCAAGTGCCCCACATGGTAGTATGCAAGATATGCAACATCTTATTGTGTTCTTCATGATGGCTAGCTAGCTATTTTTATCTTTATTGTCCAAAAGAAGGAGGAAGAGGAAGAGAAAGAAAAGTCTCTTTTCTTGTGTTTATAATGAGAACCAAAAGAAGAGGTGAAGAGAGGGGAGGGATATTGTAATGGTATCAATATCAATCAACTTGGTATAGTTTTTTGTTACTACAAATGATGATTTTATTATATGCTTTGGGGGGGGTTGGCTTACCGCCTTTTTCCCCCTTCTCTTTTTGTGGATACTTTTTCTTTCGGAAATAGAGGTGGATTTAAAATTTAAGATTTATAGGTTAATCTTTATGGTTCTTAATTAGAATTGAACCTATTGTATTTCTAAAGTTATGGGTTCATATACTTATTGTTTTAATATTTAAGTGGAATATGTTTACACATAAATTTATACCCCGAAAGTATTGGGTTCAGATAAACTCTATATCAATACTCTACTACATATGCCTCTGAATCTAAACTTTGTATTTGTCTTAAGAAATGTATTGTATATGTACTAATATTAATTTTTAAATCAAATAACTTCAAAGGACTAAAATCTCGAATCCATATACTTTAATTTCTGACTAAACTCTGTTTTTTCTTTGGTCTTTTGCATATTTTTCTATAATTAATTCACTTGTTTGGGGGGTTGGAAATGAATGGCATGAATAATTGCACCTCATTTTGTACTTTGCCTTCTGTATCCATCATTCAGGGCCCTTTGCCATTCAATTCCATTCTCCAATAGCCCTTAATTTGCTGAGTTCAATTAATAGTGGGAGTTGGCTGCCTTACCTATGCATGAAACTTGGATGAACCCCATGTTTGTACATGATTGGAATTGACATGTCAGCACTGGTGGGGGCCAACTACATTTCCTCTATGACCACGTGTCTGAATCAGAATTTGACATCTGTCTATCGACATTTGGTTGAATTCTCCTGGTTTAGAGTAGGTGAAGAGGCTAATTAGTGTAGGGTCTTTATTCAAGAAAGGGCCAAAGAGAAATACTTGTGATAGAAGAATAGTGTTTTTAGAATATGGAGAAGGTTTCATTTGGTCCCTAGCTCATTAGATTTAATTAAGAGTGAAAAGGAAATTGTTTTTTTATTTTTTTTGCATTCTGTTGGAGTGGGTGGAAAAATAATCAATAAGGAGATATGGGACATATAAAGAGATATTCTTTTGATAGGAGTTTTTTTTTTTTGTGATTTTTCAATATTCCCAAGCAAATCATGTGGGTTTGTGGTTTTCATGGGAAAGTGAAGTGTTTATAGACTCTTTTTACTCATCTCAAGTATATAGTTGATTTATGTTTTTAGGATATATATATATATATAGTGCTTTGACTAATGTGAAGTTGCTTGTCCTATTTACCCTAGAAACATGAACTTCTAGCCACAAAACCAATGTGCATTTTTTCCATCATTACCCAATATCAATAGTCAATTAAGAGAAAAGATATACACACTATATATCCTAATTATCTAAAATCTAGTTGGACTTTCAAGATTTTATCCCTTTTTAAAATTTGAAGAATTTATGATTCCAAATCCAATTGTACTCTATGTTTTTCAATAGTAGTTATAGTATATTCAAATCCAACATCATGACACAAAAGAAAGTGGTTCAATCTGATCTATATATCCAAAGTGAAAAAAAGTTGTAACATGATTGATTTGATGTGCAAAACATTGTCATATAATAATGGACCATGACATTGATTTACTTATGGGGCCAAAAAATGAAGCTTTGCTTAGAGCAACAAGGTAAAAAAAAAACATATGAAAAGGTACTTTAAAACTACAGATAGATTATATATACCTTATAAATCAATTTGAGTTTTTGCTTGGTTAATTTTGGTTGTCCCATCAAAGTCATGGCCCAGTCATTAAATGGTTCAGATATGGATGTTAGTGGGCAACATGTGAGAGGATGGAGAAAAGGGTCCATATGTGGGTCTAGGGAGGGGGGGGGGTAAGAGAAGGGTGTATCTTTTTTTTTTTTTTTTGATCAAATGAGAAGGGTGTATCTTACTTTAAGAAATGTATCAATCCTCTTGATAAAATCTAGGACTTAGTCCTTAGATTTGTGATTTCTAGTTGATTTAGCGACTAATACTAACTTATTATTACAAAAAAAATTACGCTATCAGTATAATTTTACTTATTATTATATATCAATCAATTTATGATTTCTATAAATTTGGTTAACTTAACTTTTATATAACCTGATAGTGTAAAATATTTTATAAAAATAGTGTTGAACTTAAGTACTCTATTATTAAAGGTGATTTAGGAGTAATAAAAAAAGGGAATTTGAGTTTGAGATGGATCATGGGTTGTCTGATAGCTTTCAATAATTGGACACTAGTGTTGATAGGAACTCTTTTCTACCATAATTCTAATTTGCCAATCATCTTCTTTTAACAAGTAACAAAAAGGGAATTTTATTACCCTTCTGACATGCATATTTATCAACTTCTCACTTTCCATATACTTGGTCTGCAACTTCTCTTCCATCTCTCTCTCTCACACAAAATTCCCTTTGTTTCTGTTGGATTTTCTCTCCCTTTTAATTTCTTCATCCTTTTTTTATTATTATTATTATATATAATATAATATAATATACACAATCAAGAATATCATAGGTTTGGATCCATCTTATCAGAAGATTGTTTTGTATATTGGCCATAATGCAATTTCCTATTATTCAAGCCCATGACTATATATACCTACACCTCGCATTTTGAATCGGGATTATACTTGCTACGTCCTACCAACAAGATTTGAACAAATGAGAAAATTAAATTATCTAATACGTACTTTTGCTTCTGTTGAGATTTAAACATAATATCTCATAATTCTTAACTCACTTTCATTAACCACTAAGTCACATTCTTGAATTTCGAAACTCCCTCATCTTAGAACTATGAGATATATAAATGAAAGAATTTTTCTGCACACCGATAATATAAATAATGTTGTACTATAAAATCAAGTCTACACACTAGGGGTGTCAAATGGGTGGGTTGAGTTGAAATTGGAGATATTAAAATGGGTTGAAATAGAAATCGGGTTGGGTCTTGACCCGCTCAATTTGATACGATTAATCTCAATAATTTAACTTAGTGATATTTAACTTTTATAATCACAATTCGAATTTCAGCTCGAGATAGTTTTTTAAAAAAAGTAACAAATTGATAGATAAATCCTAAAAGATGTTAAATAGATAATAATTCATATCTTTAATATAGGAACATATCTTAATTCTTAGTAAAGAGTTTTAAAACGGGTTGAAATTGGAGATTGAATTGGGCTCAATTGAGGATTCTCTTAAAATGGGTTAGGCTTGAATGAGTTGAGATTAAATCCAATTCAAATTATCTTGAGTCCAACCCTTAAAATTCTGAACGAATTGGACGGGTTATCTATGTTTGAGTTCATTTTTAACACCCCCTACTACACACAATGATAGGAACATTTCTATTTCAACTCTAATATAATAATTTAGAAAATAGAATAACAACCTGTAATCAGTTAAATATGGTGTAATAAAATTGATTCTTGTGGTATAGTAATTGAACAGCTCTTAACGTAGTACAACTTGATGCATAGAAGACGTGACAAAAGTAAACAAACTTTGATAGTTGAACTTTTTATTATTTTTAGGAACATTTTCTCTCAAGACCTATCAAACTAAAAGTCATTTGATGAAATAATGTCTTTACTAAAAACCAGAAAAAAGTAGATATACCATGTGAAAAAACATATATACTAGAGTATTTGATAATCAGAATAAATTGGTACTTCAACAACTCTAGATGCTGTTGATGAAGATGACTGATCCATATATCTGTATTGTACCTATCAATATCTCTTTATTTAATGGGTGAAAGATTAAGGAGAATATATTTGAGAATTTTACACTCAAACTACCTTTTTAATTCAACTAATGCATTAGTGGGGATCACACAAAAGCTTTGTTTGAATTTAGTTTTTATGTACACTAGGGGTAGTTTAGATGGTGGGATATAATGATAATAATCTCGAAATATCTCAAAGGACTATTTATTCTGTATTGATATATAATGGGTATTAGTTAATTTAAAGATTATTTTACTCCACCATTTTAGTATAAAGATAGAATAATAATATAAGTTGTTTCATTTAGAAAGTGGGATAAAATAATTCTACGAAATATCTCAACATATTCCATCTCACAATCAGATATTAACCCTTTAACAACGTAATTATTTTTTTACATTGTCATATCATCTAAAAGATAACCACATATAATTACTCATTACAAAAGGAATTAATAACTTAAAAGTTAAAAGAATTCGATTAAGATGTAGAATACCTATCCAAAAGTTTTCGCAACTCAATCATAGATAGATTTTACCTTTTCGAACTATGTCGGGAACTTACTGGAGGCCCAGGTTACAAAGAGAAGATGTGTATGAACGAGATATCCAATAAGAAGAAGAAGGAAAAGGATTGTAGAGATTGAACCTCCTGTTGTTCCTCAATAGCTCAATGGTAGAGCGGTCAGCCGTCCGAATCCAATGCATGCAGTATTAATGGTGGGACCAAAATTTTTATTAAGGAGATTTAAAATATAAAGAAATAAACCAGCTAAAACATCGTTAATGATATGAGTATCACCATGGAGGGTTAGGGTTCCAGGTGGGACAAAAAAAGTTCTCTTAAGATATCTTAGCGAGTCCTAAAAAAAAAAAAAAGTTTTCAATCAGTTCAAGGGAACACTTATTTTTTAATGAGTAGTGAAAATTGGACATGGGTATAAATATTTTATTGATATATTTTTCATGAGAATTAATAAGAACCCTATTTTTACAACAAAACAATATATCTTTCTCGTGCTCCCCGACTTTAATTGCACATTGAACTATGTGTATTACTACCATATTGAAACAATAACGCAATTAGATGCACGTACATGTGTTTATCAAATTGAGGTCATCCATAACAACTTATTAAAACGACAACTGATTATTATTCTATTAGTAAGCTAAAGATTATAATATTCACAAGTAGTTTCTTATAGGATTAAGTAATTTTACTTGGGAATCAATTGATTTCCTTCCAATTATCTTGCAAAGTAGGTGTATACAAAATAGTATGTATTGAAATAAAGAGAGTTGCAAAAAAGTTGTTTAAAACTGTATATATCCTCCACATAGATATGTAACAT